>LZPO01008014.1:282063-315940 GCA_001675575.1 Neotoma lepida
GAGAGCCTCTAAGACAGGTGAGCAACTGGCAGGTGTGACAGGTGTGACAGTATAGGAGAGCCTCTGAGACAGGTAAATAACTAGCATGTGATAGTTGTGACAGTATAGGAGAGCCTCTGAGATAGGTGACTGACTAGTATGTGTGACAGGTTGGCCTGGGCTTTCCATCTATGTAGATCTTACGTCTCACAACTTTTTCATTTCTTCCACTTTCCCCATAGGTTTTCTAAAAACCCCACAGTTTTTCACAGTGGCAGGCAAAGTGAGGGCTTCAGCAAGGTAGGGACAGGGGTGGGAGGAATTGTATGTGTGTCTGGATTACCTGGAAGATGGGTGTTGGGAAGAATGGCTCTGTGGTGTATTCTTCTCACCCTTCCTTTTAGGAAGTTCTTGCCTTATGGGTCTTTGTTGCATCCATCTCCTTTCCTCATCTCTGTCACTGTTCTCTCTTTCCTTACTTTTTCCTCTGTGTCTCCTCCTTCCTTCAGGAAGGGAGCCTTCCATCTCAAGTGACACTCGAACAGATTCCTCAACGGAGAGCTATCCCTACAGACATTGTCACCATGAGTCTGTGGTCAGTCACTTCTCTTCTGATTCTCAGGGGACAGTCGTCTATAATGTGGAGAATGATTCCATGTCTCAGAGCAGTCGGGACACAGGTAGGGACTTAACATAGGACCCTGCTTGCCTGATTCAATTCCTGCATAGAAAACCTCCCAAGTAAAAGAAACTGGGGCAAGTAGTAAGTAGTAAGCAAGGCAGAAAAGTACAGAATTTGGGTAATTGAGTAGAATACAAAGAAACAAGGTAGTTCTGAATGAACAAGGATGCTCTGTTGCATATAGGAGTAAATCTGTAAGGACCATGTAATCTGATTGTCAATGTAATTTTTCTTCAGTCTGCCTTTGTCCTGATATCCTTTTGATCCCATTAAATCCATTTTGCCTTGTCTTCTACCTGGTCATGTTTCATGCCATGGTTTTGAGTGAAAGCCTTCAAAAGAAGGTCTATTTATGGGTGGGGAGTACTGCTCATCCTCCTCGTACGGGTTTCTGAAGCACAGAGGTGCAAATAAAGAAAGGTTGGCCTGCTTATTATTGTACATTCCATGCAGAAGAACTCTTGAATTGTTTTGAAATCTCTGCTTGTGTCAGTGGAAGATGTCATTACAGGGCACTGAAGGAAGAATGGTGAGCGACTACTGAGATGGAAAGTTAGGAGAAAGAACAGCTAAGGCAGGAAATACTGTCGAAATGCCTAAGGACTTTGGGATTAGTGAAGCTCATGGATTCAGATCAGTGCTTTATTCTCTTCATTTTTAAAAAAATTTTCTTTTTAAAAGAATTATTATTTTTATATGTACGGGTGTTTTGAGTGCATGGATATCTGTGCACCATGTGTGTGCGTGGTGCCCACAGAGGTCCTTGGATCCCCTGGAACTGGAAGTTATAGACAGTTGTGAGTTGCCATATGGGTACTAGGAATTAATCTAAGTCCTCTGGAAGATCAGTCAGTGCTATTAACCACTGGCTGTTTCTCCTGCTCCACCTTTAATAAGAATAGAGAATNTCAAACAGTTCTAAATATACAGCATAGAGTACTTCCTATCCTCATGTATTTATCACCTAGTTTTAGTAACTATAACCCAAGACCAATGTAATTTTACTGATGCCCCTTATACTTCAATTATTTTAAAGCAAATTCAAGACATTATATTACTTATTCCATAGATACTTTAGTGTATATTAAAAAAATATAAATCATTTGCAAACATACTTAAAAATAGTAAAAAAGGCAGGAAATGTAGTTTAATGAACAGTGTGTGTTTAACATGCGCAAGGCTCTGTGTTTGATTTCTGCATGGAAACAAAAGAGAAAGAAAAGTAATTCTGCTTGCAGCAGCTGAGCACCATGAGGGCTCCGCTATTGTAACTGCTGTCTTTACTGCTTTGTGTGTTTCGCTCAAAATCAAAATGAGATCCCAGCCTTGCGATGAGTCTTTTAGGTTATTTCTTAGTTTTTTGTTTTTGATTTATTTTATTATCTTTTTATTTTATGTGTATTGAGTGTTTTGCCTGCATTTGTGTATGTGTACCATGTGCATGCCTGGTGCCCTTGGCAGTCAGAAGAATGTGTCAGATCCCCTGGAACTGGAGTTACTTCTCTTTTGGTTTTTTGAGACAGGGTTTCTTTATGTATCCCTGGCTGCCCTGGAACTCACTCTGTAGACCAGTCTGGCCTTGAACTCACAGAGATACGACTGCCTCTGCCTCTCAAGCGGTAGATTAAAGGCATGTGCCACCACCGCCCGCTTTAGGTTACTTCTTAATTTATCTGTCTGTCTCTCTTTCATTTCTTGACAAGGTCTTTTTTTGTAGTCTAGGTAGGTCTCACACTTAAGATGCCCTTGCTTCAGCCTCCCATGTGCTGAGATTACAGGTGTGCAATACCACACCTGCTTTATTTATAGGTTAATTTTTTAAATTTTGAGATGGGGTCTTAGTATGTTGCCCAGGCAGTTCTGAAACTTCTGAGCTGATGTGGTTCATACCATTGTACCTGGTTAGGTTACTTTTAATGTGTAGATTTTTTTCTTTGACTTTTCCCTTACAATTTATGGTTGAAAACTAGGTAGTTTGACTTGTATATTTCCCAGGCTCTGAATTTTGCTGGCTTTATCCTTGTGGTACTTGAATATTTTCTTCTATCCTTTTTCTTTCTTTTCCTTTTCTTTTTTGTTTTTTTAAGACAGGGTTTCCATGTATCCCTGGCTATCCTGGAACTCAATCTGTAGACCAGGCTGGCTTCAAACTCAAAGATCTGCCTGCCTCTGCCTCTTGAGTGCTGGGATTAACGGCGTGCACCACCACCGACTGGCTGTCGTTTTTTTTTAAAAAGATTTATTTATTATGTATACAGAAGAGGGCACCAGATCTCATTATAGATGGTTGTGAGCCACCATGTGGTTGCTGGGAATTGAACTCAGGACCTCTGGAAGAACAGTCAGTGCTCTTAACCTCTGAGATACCTCTCTAGTCCCCAACTGGCTGTCTTTCTAAAAAATTTAATGTAGTTATTTTGTATGTGGATGTTTGCCTGCATATATGTGTGCACCACATGCATGCAGTGCCATGGAGACCAGAAGGCGGCTTTAGATCCTCTGGAACTGGAATTATGGATGGCTGTGAACCACTATGTAGGTGCTGGGAATTGAACCTGAACCCTCTGGAAGAGCTACTGGTGCTCTTAACCGCTGAACCATCTTTTTGGCCCTTCAAAAGTGCTGGGGACTGCACCCGGGTCCTGTGGAAGAGCAGTTGATGATCTTAACCACTGAACTATTTTTCCAG
Organism: Neotoma lepida; assembly: GCA_001675575.1. Taxonomy (NCBI): domain Eukaryota; kingdom Metazoa; phylum Chordata; class Mammalia; order Rodentia; family Cricetidae; genus Neotoma; species Neotoma lepida. Next base: position 285,414 of record LZPO01008014.1, read on the forward strand.
CCCCCAAATATCTTTTTCTTTCTTCTCTGTTTTTGGTTTTTCAAGACAGGGTTTCTCTGTGTAGCCCTAGCTGTTCTGCAACTCCCTTTGTAGATCAGGCTGACCTGGAACTCACAGAGATCCTCCTGCCTCTGCCTCCTGAGTGCTGGGATTAAAGGCGTGCGCCACCACCGCCCTCATCCTCTTTCTTATATATTGGTAGTTGGGCCTAGAAGTTTTTGGTCAGACTCATTAGGTTTCTTTTGAAGACTTTTGTGTAGATGGTGTTAGGAGCAATTGTGTTTTAAAGGAATTGTGAGTAAGAGAGAAGCCACTCCTGTGAGAGAGTGATGTGTATGTTAAGTTTAGGGTCAGTAGAATCCCTAGTGGTTTAGCCTTGATATCATTTAGTTGCTGTAAGTGATTTTCTCTTTTTCTAAGTCTTTCTCTTGGGCCCAAATAAACAAGTAGATGGATAAAAGCAATAAAAAAAATTGCTTGAGGCGATTGGTTGAGAGTAACATCCATCACATTGAATTACTGATAACCTGAGTGCCTCCAAGGCTCTTTGTATATCATTATGTCATAATGAATTTGTTAGCGCCCAGGCATTTGAGAATCTGGGTGATTTCTCTAGCCTATCATCAAACTTATTTCACCTTCTGGATTCCAGCTGCTTAGCTGATGATATCCTTTAGAATATGACCTTTCTTTATAATATAAATCATGCTCATACATTTGCATATTATGGGCATGATGCCAGGAAAGTTACATAAAATACTGATTTCCCTTGGGGTTTCTCAGTGATTATTGATAAAGAATTATGAATGTTTGAGTGAAGTCAGATTTGGTAAAGCATAGGTTGGAGATGAGAATGAGAATTAATCAAAATTGAAATGCCTTCTAAAATTCACATTTACAGAGGATTTAGAACTGAGTCCTAAAGCCATACATAATGAGAGCTGTTGCCAAATAAATAAAAGCAAATTCTGTCTTCAGTTTATGAGAGTGGGAGGTAGGTGTGATACATGCCTGTAATCCCGGTATTCAAGAGGCAAGAGAATTACTGTGAATTAAGGCCAGCTTGGACTATATAAAATAAAAGCAAGACTCTAACAAGACTCTGCCTTAATTAAACAAAATAAAACCCACTTACCTCAGATTTAAAAAAGGAAGAAAGTACTGGGTGTGGTGATATACACCATTAGTCCCAGTACTTGGGAGGCAGAGGCAGGCTGATCTACATTGAGTTCTAGGCCAGCCTGGTCTACAAAATGAATTCTAGGACAGACGGGGTTACCCTGTCTCAAAACAACAACAACAAAAAAAAGGGATGGGGTGGGGTGGGCGAAAGAACAAAAAATTGCGAGTTCGTGACATTTTTAGATAATATTTTTTTTCCTTTGAAAAATTACCAGGGGCTGATGGACCATTGCCTACTTAGTCTTGCAAAGGTTTGGTTCCTTGCAAACGTTTGCACTAAAGAGCAAACAGAAGTTGTTAATCAGCGTCTTTAGTTCCTCTGGATCACTGGGAAAGATGATGAGTGTGGTTTGAGGCTGGAGATTGTTCAGGATATGTTATAGATTTGGAAGGCACCATTGACTACCTGAGCTTTCCCGCACTTACCTACTGAGAGAGTCTTACACTTGCATCAGGTAGTTCTGACCCTGACAGTTTCGGATCCATGCGTATAATAAATTTGTGGCACTACTACAAATCCCAAAGGGACCCTGGGTGCTCAAGAGGGTAGGGAACTTTCTCAGTTGCAGAAAGCAGCTAACTCCCATTTCCTTGTTCTTTCAGGGCATTTGACTGATAGTGAATGTAATCAGAAGCACACATCAAAGAAAGGGTCCCTGGGGGAGCGCAAGAGGAGCTCTGGCCGCCTTAGGAGGAAAGGCGATGAGCCCCAGGCCTCAGGGTACCACAGTGAAGGCAAGCCGTCTGCACTCCTTTATTTCCTCCATTAAACTTTTGTCTATTTTGTCAAAAGGATTTTGCTTAGTTCCCAACTTTAGGATGAGGACATTTGTGATTATCTTAAATACCTTTTTTCTTTCCTTCTCTCTGATTTTTAGGAGAAACACTGAAAGAGAAGCAGGCTCCTAGGAATGCCTCCAAATCCAGCAGCACCAGCAGGCTAAAAGATTTCAAAGAGACAGTCAGCAATATGATCCATAGCAGGCCTTCCTTGGCTTCTCAGACCAATGCAGGGTCTCCCTGTGCAGGCAGGCCAGGAGACCAGCCAGACAAGACACCACCAAGGAACTTGCCTTTACACTCTCGGGACTGGGAAACTGAGAGTACCAGTAGTGAGGCAAAATCCAGTTCTTCCGGCAAGTACCGCCCAACATGGAGACCCAAACGAGAATCTCTGAATATTGACAGCATTTTTAGTAAGGACAAAAGGAAGCACTGTGGCTACACCCAGCTTAGGACCTTTTCTGAAGATTCAGGTGAGCAGAGAATAAGTGAACAAATGGGCTTTCAAATACAATTGACTTATGTGTTTAAAAATCTTGAGTTTTGGGGCTGGAGAGATGGCTCAGAGGTTAAGAGCACTGTTTGCTCTTCCAGAGGACCTGAGTTCAGTTCATAGCAACCACATAGTGGCTCACAACCATCTCTAATGAGATCTGGTGCCCTCTTCTGGCCTGCAGATAGAACACTATATAGACAATAAACTGAAAAAAAAAATCCTGAGTTTTCTAGTATAGCTGGCGAGGAACATCTTTACTTTAATGTCATGTTTTTTGAAGATACAACTTCAGTGAATAATGTCTAGAGTGGGATTTAGTTAGATTTTCATTTAGGCAAACACTAAATCTACCTCCTCTATATTTGGCCTTTGAACTAGCTAAGGAATTTACNCCAGATGAAATAAGCAAGCCACCTGCTTATGACGTTAAAGCTGGTGGACCAAGCTCACAGCATAAGCCCTGGGGTGCAGCCCGGCCAGGCTCTCACCTTTTAGAGCAGCATCCACGCCTAATCCAGCGCATGGAATCTGGCTATGAGAGCAGCGAGAGGAACAGCAGCAGCCCTGTCAGCTTGGATACAGCCCCTCCAGAGAGCCTGAATGTCTACAGGTATTGTCTGGTCTTTTAATAGTGCTAGTTCTTTGTACAATGTGAGCTACCTACTTGGAGCTTTCAGCTGTGAGTTAGGCTAGTAAAGAGATAGGTTTTAGCACTGTCTGACCATATTCTCCACTTTCTTTTCTATAGCAGCAGCACCCTCTGTTGGGAGGAGGAGTAAAGTCACTGGCTTTTCATTTCAAGTATTAGCTATTCAGTAATATTTGTTTAGTGAGTACTTAAACCATAATAAAGTTGTAGCAGTACAGAGAATGCTAACAAGGATAATGCTGCCAACTTGTATAATGTTCCTCATCTGTCAGGCATGTAGGATGAACAACTCTAGAGATCTAACGTACAACCTGAATGTAAGTTTGTCTTTTTTGTTTGTTTGTTTTTCGAGACATGGTTTCTCTGTGTAACTGCCCTGGCTGACCTGGCACTCACAGAGATCACCTGCCTCTGCCACCTGAGTGCTGAGATTAAAGGCATGTGCCACCACTGCCTGGCTACACATATAGGTTTTTAAAATTGTACTGTTTATGGCATTCATAATGAATGGGATTTTAGCTGCTCTTGCCACGAAGAGACAAAACAGGTCACCATGAGGTAAAGGGGGCTCATTTCTGCTTTACGCATGGCAGCCTGAGTATGAACCCATTGTGCCACAAGCATTGTGTTGAGTACTTGAAATGTCTATGGTCTTTTGGATATAATATTGTAGTGCAGGCTGGTCTTGAATTCATTTTGTAGCCTAGATTGACCTTAAACTTAAGCTGATTCTTTTGCCCCGTTTCCAGAGTGCTTGAGATAGTAGGAGTGCATCACCATACACATTGTGACTATTTACAATCTTACATTTTTATTTTAAAAATTATTTAGGGGTCTAGAGAGATCACTTAGCAATTAAAAGTACTTGTTGCTTTTGCAAAGGACCCAAATTTGGATCTCAGCACCTACGTCAGGTAACTGTAGCTTTAGGGGATCTGACCTACTACTCTGTCTTCTATAGGAACCCATACACATGCATGCACACACATACGCATAAATAAAAAATAATTGTTTAGTAAATATTTTTCAACAAAAGATGAATTAGTGAATCAAAACATTGATTTTAAAATCAGAGAAGAAATCTAACCTGTAATTTATTCTTATTTTCTGTCTTGGTTTTGGGTTACTGGGGATCCAATTATGAAACCATTGACAATCATAATCCCATAACATAATAATGACAGTTTAGTATAGTTCATTATACCCTACTTGAAGACTTCATTTTGCTCTCCATGCATTGTTTTTATTGTTGCTATGGAAGCAACATTATTATTATTATCATATTAAATTAATTAATTAATTAATTTTGTTTTTGAGACAGGGTTTCTCTGTGTAGCCCTGGCTGTCCTGGAACTTGCTCTGTAGCCCTGGCTGTCCTGGAACTTGCTCTGTAGCCCTGGCTGTCCTGGAACTTGCTCTGTAGACCAGGCTGTCCTGGAACTTGCTCTGTAGCCCTGGCTGTCCTGGAACTTGCTCTGTAGACCAGGCTGGCCTCGATTTCTGGAGCTTACAGGGATCCACGTCCCTCTGCTGAAATTAAAGGCGTGCACCACACATCCTCCTCCCCCTCAACCAGAAGCAGTATTCTTAACCTTCTAGCTGCTTTGAAAGGAATGATTATATCCTCCTTTGAAAGGGTTTTGCCATATCCTTATTCTTCTCCACTGTTCTTGCCTGCCTACTGGACTCTGTTCAGTTTTATGCATGAGAAAATGCTACAAAAGTTTAGTATGTTGGGTTTGAATTTAGCTCAGTGGGTAGAGTACTTGCCCAGCATGGTAAGATTCTCAGTTCTGCCCTCCAAAATAAAAGACATCAGTAAGAAAGAGGAAAATAATTGAGACTATGTTCATTAATTCATGTAATAGATTTTGGATGTCTGCTCAAAACTTTTGTCCCCCCCCCCCTTTTTTTTTTTTTTTCTTTTTTTGAGACAGGATTTCTCTGTGTAACAGTCCTGGCTGTCCTGGAACTCACTCTGTAGACCAAGCTGGCCTCGAACTCACAGAGATCCACCTACCTCTGACTCCTGAGTGCTGGGATTAAAGGTGTGTGCCACCATCACCCAGCAGCCAGGTACTGTTAGATGCACAATTTGTGAAGGAAACTAGAGAAAAACACAAGTATCTGTTTCCAAAGCAATATAGCAGAGTGAGTGAGTTTATTAAGTAAGCAAGCAAAAGACAAAAGGATGAATAGTGGGCAGCAGATAGGCAACAAGGCATCATAAAATCCGGTGTACTCAAACATTCAGAGATGACTAGAGTAGCCCAATTGAGAATGCAAGCATCATCAATTTGGGGTGCAGAAGCATTCAGCAGAAATTGACTAGGGAAAGCCCCTTGAGGCAGCCAGTTAGAGTTCCCCATTGAGAGAATCCTGAGCAGGGCAGAGTGTCCCTTTGGCTGAGGCTTCACATAACAGAGCAAATGATAGCAAATAGCTAACATGATCAAATTTGGGGCTTATAGTCAATCAGCAGAAGCTGGCTAGAGAGCGGGCTGCTGATTCCCACTGAGAATCCTGGTGAACAGTCTTCTTCTGTCCTTTCCATGGTTGACCTTCTAAATCTATTTCCTATGTGTATGGGTTGGAGGACAGCTTGTGGAAGTCAGTTTTCTCCCACTATTGTGGGGCGGCTACCCACCAACCCCACAGTTCCCCAGAGTTTTCTTGGGTGTGAGTAGGGTGAAATATTAGATAGAAGGATTTTAGATTGTAGAGAAAAGTAGAAAATAAAGGATAGCCTCGAGAGGGCTCGGAACCTATTTCACCGGCCCGACTGTCTCTGCCCCAGGGTATTTATAGAAAAGCTAAGGGGTAGAGCAAAAGACCTCCCCCAGCAAAGCCATGTGCAGACCATCTCAGACACCTGCACTCAGGCCCGTGGTCCAATCATCTCTCTATGCAGACCTGCTGCATAGAGGAACAAGGAACCTGAAAATGGTCTCCCACACACTATGGAGCTTCCTTGGTTTGATCTCAGGTCATCAGGCCAAGTTGCAAGCACCTTTACCACATTTACCCACTGAGCCATCTTACCAGTCCAAGGACACAATATTTTTTATTTTTTAAAGATATTATAATCCTACTTCAGACAGTTTTCTTAATTTATTTATTTTTATTTTATGTGCATTGGTATTTTGCCTGCACATGTGTCTGTGTGAGGGTGTTGGGTCCCCAGGAACTGGAGTTACAGACAGTTGTGAGCTGCCATGTGGGTGCTGGAAATTGAACCTAAGTCCTCTGGAAGGGGAGCCCATGCTCTTAACCACTGAGCCATCTCTCCAGCCTCATGGGCACAATGTTTTTAACACTCTTAGCAGCTTGCTATTTTCCTTTCTTGAGGAAACAGCACATAGAAAGGAAAACAGGATGGGGCCTTTCAAAGAGACAAGGTAGAGCCTCCTTACTCCCAGAGTCCTTTCCCTCCCACCCTTTTCTCTCTGTTTTTGTAGACAGGCTCTCACTGTGTAGTTTTGGTTGGCCTGGAACTCACTTTATAGACCAGGCTGGCCTTGAACTCACAGAGATCCACCTGCTTCTGCCTCCTGGGTGCTGAGATTAAAGGCAAGCATCACCATGCCCCACCTCAGAGGCTTTTAACAAGCATAAGTAGAGAGTTTACCAATATAATGTACAGTACAAAACGTTTTTTCTTTTTCTTTCGTTCATTCTTTCTTTTATTTTCTTTTTTGCTTTTCGAAACAAGGTTTCTCTGTGTAGCTTTAGAGCCTGTCCTAGAACTCGCTCTGTTGACCAGGCTGGCCTCAAACTCAAAGAGATCCTCTTGCTTCTGCCTCCTAAGTGCCGGGACTAAAGGCGTGCGCCACCACTGCCCAGCCTTTTTCTTTTTTCAATCTGAGATGAATTCTTGTTCAATTCTTGTTTCCCAACCCTGGAATTCCTAAATCTATTTTCCTGCCTCAGCCTCTGGAGCTGCTGCATCATGGTTTTGCCCCATGAGTTTGGTTCCCAAGCTTTTATGATGTTTGCTTTCTGTTCTGAAATTTTAGTCTTAGGAATGTTGATAGTAGCCACCTTTTGAAACTTTTACTACTATGGATTCTCTTTTAAAGGGATCAAAGCACAAAGCGACCAGGGTTTGTCCCTTCTTGGCGTCATATCCCGAAGTCCCATAGCAGTAGCATCCTGGAGGTAGACTCCACAGCATCCATGACTGGCTGGACAAAGACTCATCCTCTCTCAGGTAAACAGGAAAATACTGGATCTGACCACCAGTTCTATTTGGGAAACAGCCTTGTTGAGCATACTTCAACTAAAAGACAATTGTTTGAAAATTCCATCAAAATGTAAAAGTGTGTGCTGGAGATCTAGTTCAGTTGGTAAGTGCTTGTTATGCACCAAGAAGACCTGAGTTCAATTCCCAACGTGCTGGGAAGGCATATTCATATTGCTCACTGGCCAGCCAGCCAGCCAAGCTGAATCAGCAAGTCCCAGGTCCTACTGAGAGATCGTGTCTCAAAAGGCAAAGTGGATGGCAGCTGAGGATAGTACTCAAGTTTGACCTCTGGCATACATAGGCATTCACACACATGTACCCACACACATACTAATGAATATACACACCCATCCAAACATACCCACCCCCAAATGTAATGGAAGACTTTTCAGCTGCTTTTCCTCAGTTTCTCTAGTTTTTGTTTCCCACAGCTTGCCTGAATGCTTTAACTTTGGAAAGAGTTTTATGAAATGAGGAGGGACAGAAATATGATTCATGATGGTAAAAACAGTTCCATTTCTTGGAAGAGGAAGTCCTAGGGTTTTCCTTGGTATAGGCAACGTCCTGAGAAATGAATTCCATAGTGATTGATGTTGTGAGATGAGATACAATATAAACATGTGGGCAGAACTATGAAATTAGTGATTCAGGTTGACCCCACCCTTGCCTCTGTCTCCTAGTCTCATTACCTACCGGTAGATTGACAGTTACTCATTGATTCTTAGAGGTCTGTGGAAAGGAGTGTGCAGGAACAGTAATAGGAAGATGTGAACTTGCCAGGCAGAGGAATGGATAGAGAAAGGTGCACTTGGAGTACTGGGTGGGTATATTAGAGGGCTGGCAGAAGACATGCCTGCTTCCTCGTGAATTACATGCTGTGTTTATTGTTCACATTTTAATTTATTTTATGTCGAGTAACATNACTTTAAGAAACTTGTTGGTGAACCTACTCTCCCTTCTAATCTCTTCAGATAGATTGTACCTTTTCAGTATAATAAAAACTGAGTCTCAAGGTTTTCCCTGTTAGTCCTCAGTTCTGGACCAGCTGAATAGAATATAATCTTCTTTCTTAACAGACAAAAGACATTTAACAGAGTGATGACAACATTTTTTCACTCACATATGCACCTGCATCCACATGTGAAGAAGTGCACAGACACACAGATATACACACACACACACACACACCCAACCAAAGAACAAAATAAACCCAACTATAAAAGTAACTTGTGAAGGAGTGCACAGACACACAGATACACCACACACACACATACACATCTCACAGGAAGTTGATGGTATTGCTGAGGATGACAGGTGATGTTGTCATAGTGTCTACACATGTGTGAATGAGTGCCACCACACACACACACACACACACACACACACACACCCAACCAAAAAACAAAATGAACCCAACTATAAAAGTAACTTGTGAAGAAGTGCACAGACACACAGATCCACCACACACATACACACCCAACCAAAAAACAAAATAAACCCAAGTATAAAAGTAACTTGGGTCCAACCATTCAATAACCTGTCTTTACCTCCTAAAACTGAAGGAACCAGTGCTAACACTGTGATCTATATGCTTATATAAATGTCTAGATGTTTATGTACATTCATATAGGCCTCACTATTAAGATGAAAACATACTACACATACTATTCTATCCCCACACTTTTACTTGATTTATTATATATGTCATTCCCAATCTATTTAGACTCATCAGTGAACTCTTTAAAGGTAAGTTTTCACTACGGATAATTTACAAACCAGTTTTTTAAAAATGGTGGAAATTAAGAGAGGAAANTTTTGTACCAGGAATTGAACCTGGGAGTTTGGGGGTCATACATGTTAGGCAAGTGCTCTGCCGCTGAGCTGTACCCCACCCTTTATTGTTGTTTTGTTTTCTGAGATAGGTTCTCTCTCTCTAGTCTGTACTGGCCTGAAACTTAATATATAACTCAGGCTAGCCTTGAACTCATGGCAGTTCCTCTGTTTCAGCTTCCCAAGTGCTGATATTAGTACATGACCAGATACTTTTTTTTTAAATTTTATTTATTTATTTATTTTTGGTTTTTTTGGGGGCATTAATATCTTTGTTATGGCATAATGCAGTAGTTTATACAGTAACTCATTTGAATGTAAAAACATTTTATGTACAACTGCAGGAGAAATAATGCACAAATAGCTTGAACATAAAAACAGGTTATAATTCAAAAGTCTGGAGTCATTTGAAACTGGAAAAGATTTTCGCTGTAGAAAACAGTAAAAATGATAACATTTCCCAATAAGCCCTTTTAAGCCAAATAATAGCTGAATTATACATATAAAGATTGATTAGATTCTGGGATACAGAAGAAACCTATCTTCATCTGTTCAGAGAGCTATGTTTTACTTAAGTTGTGTAAGTGAGATTCCTATTCATCTGCCCCCTCACTGTTTGATTTACAGCAGACATTTTTCTATAGGCTAATCCATAATCTAAAAAGATTTTAGCCTCTCCTCCTGAAAGTACAGCCATCATATCCTTTCATCAGCTTGATACGGTACAAATTCTTATCCTAATAGTGAAATGTTTCACTAAAGCATGCCCAGTGATTGGGCAAAACCAAAACTTATTATAAGCCACAGTCATCCTAGGGTCATCCCTGCTAGGTAGCCTCCCTGGATCTGTGGGTTGTAGTCTGTTTGTCCTTTGCTTTTCATCTAGTATCCACTTATGAGTGAGTACATACCATGTTTGTCTTTCTGAGTCTGGGTTACCTCACTCAGGATGATATTTTCTAGTTTCATCCATTTGCCTGCAAATTTCATATGGTCATTGTTTTTCTCTGCTGAGTAGTACTCCATTGTGTATCTGTACCACATTTTCTTAATCCGTTCTTCAGTTGACTGACATCTAGGTTTTTTCCAGGTTCCACCAGATACTTTTTGAGACAAGGTCTCACTAAGTTGTCTAAGCTGGCTTTGAACTTATTCAATAAGCTAAGTAGGTCTTGGACTTGTTCCCTTTTTCCATCGCCCTCTGGAGTAGCTGGGATCATGGGCCTACACCAACAGCCCCAGCTAAATTTAACCTACTTGACTTGAAGTCACCTCTCCCATCTGCTGTCTATGCTACCTTTCTGTGTCTCAGTTTTTCATTATTCTAAAATAACATGGGTGTCTACCTTATCACTTGAGAAATAATATATGTCAAAATGCTTTTAAAACTTTCTTGGTATATTGAAAACGCTTAAGTGTTAGGAGTTATGCTGATACAGTTAATGAAGTATTGAGAATATATATGTTGTTGTTAACATCATCATTTTTCATGTCTCATGACTCTCTGAATCTGATAGGGAAAGCACTGTCCAAAGCATGAACTGGAAAGCAAGAGTTCCAAAGGAAAAATGGTATAGTGACCATAAAGTCAACAGATAATTCAACTTGATTCTGGAAATGTTGTAATTTATCATCTTCGCTTGTATCTCAGGTGGGGAGATCACCTCTAAAAGTGAGCTGGATGAACTACAGGAAGAAGTGGCCAGGCGGGCCCAGGAACAGGAACTTCGAAAGAAACGGGAGAAGGAATTAGAGGCTGCTAAAGGGTTTAACCCTCATCCCAGCAGATACATGGACTTGGATGAACTGCAGAATCAGGGTAATTGTGAGAATTAGGCAGTAGGTAATGGGGACAGAGAGAAAAGGCAAAAAGTGAGATCCACGCTTAGAAATTTTTTATCTGCTATTTAGCAGTATTTGATTTTGTCTTGGTTCAGCTACTTTAATGAGAGCTAATTTATGAATGGACAAGCTTATTGATTAGAGATAGCACTACTTCTAGGTACAGCCATTAAAAGCCTGAAGATTAGGGCCTAGAGAGATGTCTTAGTGATTAAAAGCACTGGCTGCTCTTCTAGAGGACCTGGGTTCGATTCCCAGCACCCACATAGTGGCTCACAACCACCTACAACTCCAGTCTCAGGGCATCTGATGTCCTTTTCTGGTCTCCACAGATACCAGGAACACGTGAGGTACACAGACATATATGCCTGTGTACATATATATATGTACATATATATATATTGTATATACATATATATACAAAATACCTGTAATGCTCATAAATTAAAAAAAAAATTTAAAGCTTCATGCTTTGTACCTTAAGACTAGTCTTCAAAATAGGAGTTCAGCAGCTTGAGGTATCTTCTTTATATAGGTTCTGCTGGTAAAATAGTCTGACATCTAGGAGCCAATGCCCTGTGACTGGCTGCTTTTCCNAGCTCTTTCCATACATCAAGTAGCTTTCTGGACTGAGTAGTCTTAACTGAGGACAGCTTTTCCTCTAATCTTACTGTGGTGTTTTCTTTCTACTTTCTCTCCTCTCTTTTTTTGTGAACTAGGGATTGAACTCAGAGCCTCACACTTTCGAGGCTCTCTACTGCTGAGCTACATCCCCTACCCCCTAGTTTCTTTTGATTCAGGACAATTTTTGTCTTCTATTTCCCAAGTTATTTGTTGTGTTTGTTTCAAAATGTGCTTTAAAGCCTGGTACGGTGGCTCACAGATTTAGTTCCAGCACTTAGGAGGCAGAGGCAGACAGGTCTCTGAATTCAAGGCCAGCCTGGTTTATAGAGCGAGTTCCAGGACAGCTGGGGCAGAGAAACCCTGTCTTACTAAAAACAAAAATAAAATAACAACAAAAAAAAGAGTTTTACAATTTCAATTCCTCTTAGCAGTTTCTATATTTGGATAGTCTACTTTTCATTTTGAACTCAAGTTTTATGAGTTTGAAGTTCCAGGTTTATGTTATTCTTTGTATGTATATGTTTGTATGTGTGCAGGTACACATGCGTGTGAGTGCATGTAGAGGCCAGAGGACACCCTTAGATATTGTCCACCCCCACTAAGGGGCAGCGTATGTTCTTTAGTCTGGAACCTAATTAAGTAGGCTAATCTGGTTGGCTAATGAACCCAAGGACACACCTAGCTCTGCACCCCAGTGCTAGGGTTACAATGGAGACTCCAATACCAAGCTTTTTTCATGTGTGCTTTGAGAGTGAAGCTCGGGTCCTCATGCTTGTAAGGCAAACTGAGCCGTCTCCTCAGCCTTTTAACTCTTCTTGTTTGAGATTAGGCCTCATCACTCTCTAGCCTTGGCTAGCCTAGAACTCACTTTGTAGATGAAGTTGGCCTCACAGTTGTTGTGGTCCTCCTCCCAAGTGCTGAGATTACACACCTGTGCCGCCGTACCTTGGTTTAAAGTTTATAATTCTGCTGTTTCTCTTTGTCTTTTCCCTACTCTCTTAGTTAAACCGTGCATTAAAGTTGAATCCTACTGATTATGTTTCATTGTCAGTTCTCTGTAAGCTTTGGTTCAGCCTTACCTAGAAGAAGAAAGCATGGAGTGCTAAGATTCTAGATGGTAAAGATTTAAATCTGGGCCAAGTGGCAGTGACGTGTGAGTGGATCTCTGTGAGTTCAAGGCCAGCCTGGTCTACAGAGCAAGTTCCAGGACAGGCTCCAAAGCTACACAGAAACTCTGTCTTAAAAAACAAAACAAAACAAAATTTAAATCTAGCGTACTGATTCATTAACTATAATTTGTCTAGATCTTTGTAAAATTGAGAGCTTTTACATGGTCTCACTATCTTGCCTGGGCCTCTGAAGGAATTCTATGTGTATTCCTCCATGCCTGATCCCCCGCCCCCACTTTTTTTTTTTTCAAGCTACCACATCTAATTGTAAAGATGTTTAGATTTAGTTGATTCCAATTATAGTGAAAGAACTTAGGGTCTAGGGCTGGGGGAAGTCAGAGTTATAGAGATGGGGTAGAAACTGACTGTCAGGGTTTTCAGAACCAATCTACTTTTCACTGTCTTCCTGCTTTCTTGTTTGTCTTTTCTTCTTTCTTCCCTTTTTTTTCCTCCCAGAGATAGGGTTTCTCTGTGTAGCCCTGGCTATCTTGGAACTTGCTCTGTGGACCAGGCTGGCCTGGAACTCACAGAGATCCACCTGTCTTTGCCTCCTGAGTGCTTGTGATTAAAGGCTTGTGCCACTATGCCCGGCCCTTCTTGCTTTCTAAAAGCTAAATGAAGTAGGAAGTGGATTAGTTAAGGTTGTAGCTGAGCCTTTCTCATCATGCCCATCGGAAGGTAAGGTGAGGATAGTGGAAGGGTGACGTGATGAAGAGAAACGACTCAGGCTTTTTATTCCGTTTCATTTTTGTTTTGATTTTTTGAGATAGAATCTCATTATTTAACCATATCAGGCTGGCAGCTTGCTATGTAGATCAGGGATCTTCCTGCCTGTACCTCTGGAGTGCTGGGGGAAACAGGCATGTGCCATCATACCTTGCTGGAAATTTTATTCTTCCAAACCTTGTGACCATGTGAAAGCTCAGTGTCAGTTCCAACCGTAGGTGAATTACCATTCTAACTTAGCACCAGTTTGTGATTATAGATGAATAGAAGGTGAGGAGACTGGATGGTCCTTCACAAAAGTTGTCTCTACTGTACTTCTTAGACCTTTCATCTGGCACTGCTCTTGGACTAGTCATTTGTACTTACTTTGACCCACATGTTTGGGAGCAGGGAGAAATAGCCCATGGTTGTTACATGGGAGGTGGTTTTTTGGGGAGACTTTTGGTGAGCAAGGCATGATAAAAGCAAAAACTTTGCNTTGCTACAGAAAGGTCAGTCCATGTACAAATGCAGTTCAACTGCTGTGGTAGATATATTGAAATAGAAACGATAGACTACCTCTTCCCAAGTGGTGTATTGATAGAACAGAGTGGTAAAGAGAGAAATGTAGCTCTAGGAGGGAATGGTATGGATGACTTTCTACAGAATAGTTAGACCATGGTTGCCATTACAGCAGTAGAAGTCTGGGGTGTAGTGATGGTAGCTGACAAGGTGTGTCATGTTATTTTGTGGAAGAGCTGTTCAGTTCTAGGACTAAGAGTCATGTTGCTACTATGGACAGTTGTTCTTTCCTTGAAGGAGGTGGGATGTGAATGTGGCATCACATACCTCTCTTTTCCTGACATTGGTTAGGTCTCAGTTAAGGCAAAAATGAATGCCTTACTTGTTCTAAAGACTTCTTAATAGCAGTGAACAGTTAGACCAGTGGCTTAACAAGGATCTGTGTGTCCCAAAGAGAAGAAACAGTACATAGGAGAAGTTGGAATTAATTATAATAAAAATGAAAAGTGCTGGCCCTTTCAGGGAGGAGTGACGGCTTTGAAAGGTCCTTGCAAGAGGCAAATTCAGTATTTGAAGAGTCGCTGCATCTGGAACAAAAGGGAGACTGTGCTGCAGCTTTGGCTCTCTGTAACGAAGCTATCTGTAAGTAACTCCACTGCTCCGGCTATGGCATTGTTGACTAACCACAGCAGGTCCCTGTGTTGTCACGCAGATGGCTGTATGAACAGTTTTTAATGTCTCTTGTGTTCCCAAGCTGAGGCCAGTTAGCTCTCTTTGCCCTTCAGGTTTCAAAATGTACCTGGTGGTGTCACTGTGGTTTGTGGACGTTTACTGGAACAACCTCAACAGGAAGCCAGAGATGAATTCTTCAATTGTGTCGGCCTTTTTTCCCTCAAAGTTAGATTTCAGATATGAGGTTAGCCCACTCTTGTGTAGTCGTTGACTAATGAGTAGGAAAGCTGAATAAACTGGCTCTCACTTCCTAGGCCAGTAACTTTTCATGGTAAATAGTCCATTCTTTTTGTTTGTCCCTGCCTTCCTGGTGTGCAGTACCGTAATGTAACAGCAAGGGACCAAGGCTAGGAATTGGTATCTGAGTCTTAAATATGACCCACAAGAAGCTGTCTCTATAAAGATAGACGCAGGTTTGGATCTTATTTTTTGCTATTGGCCATCAGAAAGGGGGAGTTGGGAGCAGAGTGTGGAGACCAGAACCAAACAGGTCAGTGAAAAGAGTGGCAACCTCCAAGCACTAGTGTATCTTCCTCGTTCCTTTTAAGTTTTGCTTTATTTTCTTTAGTGTTTTGTTTGTTTAAATTTGAATTAACGTGTTTGGCCTCCGTGGCTTCCATGAATGTTCCCTAGAGCCAGAGCCAGTTCTGTGCCCTGGACAGCGCATGCATAGTCCATGCCTTGCATTCCTGCTGCATATTTTGTTTTACCGCCTATCTTTGCTTGGTTTTGGTTTAGTTTTTGTTCTTTTATTTTTGTTTGTATTTTGTGTTGTTTCTGCTGTATTTTCTTTTGCATTTTAGCTAAACTAAGACTTACCCTGCATGGTGCCAGCTCTAGCACGCACAGCAGAGCCCTAGTCGATAAGAAGTTGCAAATCAGTATTCGAAAAGCACGAAGCCTGCAGGATCGCATGCAGCAGCAACCATCATCGCAGCAGCCGGTGCAGCCCTCAGCCTCTCTCCCACCACAGGGGGGCGCCCTCCCTCAGCTGACAAGGTAGTGCTTGAGAACCACATTAGTTTATGGACATCAGGGGAGGAAGTGTCCATGGGTGCTCCATAGCGCGAACTATTGTCTTCTCCATTACCGGGGAAGAGAAAAAAATACACTGCTAAGATTTTCTTCTCTCAGGTCAGAGATAGAAAGCTCATTACATGGATGGTCCTTTTCTTAATACTTCCTAGAAAGATGCAAAAAAGTACAAAATAACAAGTTATCTAAATTTCCTGGACTTAGCATGATTATTATATTTGTGTTTATTATGTTCTTATGGGATCTGGTCTGCCTTTCATATTGTAGTAGCAAACATTTGATTTATTTTGGGATTTCAATGTTTCCCATTCCCTCGAGGAAAATAACCAGTTTATCTTGCTTTGATTAAACCATAGGGAAGAGACACAAAGATTTTCTTTGTTTGCTTCTCTAAGGTCAGGACTAGGAAAAAGTCCCAAGAGGTACTGGGGTAGTTCCCATATTTAAGGGTTTTAATTTGACTTTTACGTAGAATAAATGAATTTAAGTAAAAATTAACTTTGGCTATTAATAAATTTGAATAGTTTTCAAAATATAAGTATAATAAAAGCAGATAACTTTTTCTTTTCAGGTGTGTGTGTGTGTGTGTGTGTGTGTGTGTGTGTGTGTGTGTGTTGCTGGGAATGGAACCCAGGAACTTGTATATACTATTAAGCAAGTGCTCTACCAGTGAGGTACACATCCTCTGCCTTGGTTGTTTATCTTTTGACATTATGTTTGTTAACATTTTTCAGCATTTTCCTGGGTTCAGGTCAGAACCAAGCACTTTCTGCTTTATTTTGTCATTACGTAACCTGATGAGATGGGAACTGTTACTTAGCATGCTTTCTAAGTAAGGAATCTTGTAGAAAAGATAGTTACTTAGCTAGTAAGTGGTAGAAGTGTAGAATTCAAATCTAGATCTGTTTGATGTCAATGCTTTCCCCCTTTCTCCCTCATTCCCTCCTTCTTTTCCTACCTCCAAGACAGAGTCCCTTATAGCCCAGGCTAACTAGGGCCTGAAGACCTTGAACTCCTGATCTTGCTTTTGCCTCTGGAGTGCTAGTTTGCTAGTGCAGGCCTGTTTGCCACCACCCTGGTTTCTTCAGTTCTGTGGGTTGAACCCAAGGCATCCTGTATATTGGGCCAGCACTCTACCAAATGAGCTACATTGCCAGGCCAGGTTTTCCTTTTTTGATTAGAGTATTACATTCATGTTATAAGAGTGACAGGATGGCCGGGCGGTGGTGGCGCACGCCTTTAATCCCAGCACTCAGGAGGCAGAGGCAGGCGGATCTCTGAGTTCGAGGCCAGCCTGGCCTACCGAGTGAGTTCCAGGAAAGGCTCCAAAGCTACACAGAGAAACCCTGTCTTGAAAAACAAAACAACAACAAAAAAAAAGTGACAGGATGACTAAACCCATAAACATTTGTAATATATAGGTTGAGTATTTTTTATCTAAAATGGCTTGAGACCAGAAGTAAGTCAGTGTCTGTCTGTCTGTCTCTGTCTTTATGTCTTTTATTTTTTCTGTCTCTTTCCCTTTCTCTGTCTCTGTCATCTTTTTCTCTCTAACTCTCTCTTCTTGTATCTCTGTCTTTCTGTCTCTCTCTGCCTGTCTTTCTGTCTCTGTCTCTCTCTCTTTCCCTGCCTCCCTTCCTCTTACTTCCCTCTACTTTTTTCTTTTCATTTTTTGAGATAGAGTTTTGCTTTGTAGCTTTACCTGGCCTGGAACTTGCTAGGTAGACTGTGTCGGTCTACTACTATCCTCCTACAATTCTCCTGCCTCTGGTTCCTAAGGGTTGGGATTAGAGGTTTGCACTGCCGTCCAGCTCAGATTTCAATTTTTTTTTTCTTTCAGATTTTGGAACATTCACATAGATAGGTTGAATACCCTCAGCCCTGAAATATGAAGTCTGAGATGCTCCCGGGTCCAAATTTACTTCATTGTTATGTCTGTACTTAAAACTGGTTGGGGATTTGAAGCATTCTAGTTTTGGATTTTCAGATTCTTAATCTTGATTTGATAATCTAAAGTTGGAAGGTTAAAGTTTCCTATAAGACTGCATACATTTTGGTCAGAAATAGAAAATGATGAGAGTCATGATTCCCACTCCTCAGTGTCAAGAGAGTCCTGGTCTATGACTGTGAGGAAACATAGTTGATTTCTGTGTACCCTAGGAATCCAAATCACCTTATATTCTGTAAGAACAGTAACCTTTTCATTTTTCCTGAGCCACCCCATAGGACCCCAGGGGAGCACTTCCCTCCTTGGACAGCACCTGGAGTTTTTGTTGTATGGTGTGAGCGACTGATAAGCTTTCCCTTCTATGTAATCTGCCCCTGGGAGAAGCAATGTTTATCTTTTTTTAATTTGCAAGTAGAATGTGATTGGAATGGGTCTTCACAGGTAGGGTAGTGGAAGTTATTGGCAAAGACCATACTCACTACCACATATACAAAATTGGTGATGACAATGAGTAGATAATGTTACCTTCCTTTTCTTTTGGGAACCTGTGAACTATTGGCTTTGTTTGTGTTTGTCTCTTTCTTTCTCATCATGATATCTATGCATAACTATAAGTGGAATGGAATGAATAGTTCTTTTTGAAGTATTCTAGTTAGTCAAGGCACCTATGACTGGTTCTCTCCATTTGTTTCAGTGAGCAGTCTATCCCGCTCCAAGTATTGTTAAGCCAGGAGGCACAGCTGGATCCCTGCAAGGATACAGAGTTTGGGGCCAGTTCTTCCTTCTTCCACTCACCTGCTTCCTGCCATGAGTCACACTTACCCCTCGCCCTGGAGTCACCTGTCTCATCTGTTTCACAGCACAGTTCCCCTAGTAGATCTTTGAAGCTTCTGACGTCATTTGAGGTGGACAGCGTTAATCCCTCTGCATTCCCCAGGCAGGATTTACCTACAGCGGCAGGTAGAATTGAGAGGAATTCTCAGCATGAATGCCTGCCATTGGATGCCCTTGAAGATAAGCTCCAAGGCCACAGGGAGGACAGTAGCATCTGCAGCAAATTCCCACCACAAGAAAGGAGAGACATAGTTCAAGATATGCTGTTCGAAGGAAAGAAGAGCCCTGTTGACATATCCATGGTGATGCCTTGCTCACATTCAACAGGAGAAGCCACTTCTGAGATAGTTAGACATAGCCTAAATAGTCCTTCAGGTTCATCAGCTCAGCCTAGTATTCCTCCTTACAGGGCCTGCCACCCCATAATGTCTGCTGCTTCTTCACCTGAGCTTCATGCTGCTGACCCCGTGCAGAAACGTAACCAACATCTTCAAGCCCAAAGTCTCCAAACGTCATTGACTTCAAAGATGGTCAGAGGCAGTGAGGAGCCCTATAGGCCAGAGTTTCCTAGTACAAAAGGACTTGTCCGCTCATTGGCAGAGCAGTTCCAGAAGATGCAGAATACCTCCTTGAGGGATGTTATAGGTTCCCAAGATCGAAGTTTGTCAAATGATCTAAGGAAGACCTCTCCTTCTGACTTTACGCCTCCATTACCCCAGGGTCCAGGAAAAGACCACTGTCGCTGGGTAAAACAGCAGCCTTCTCTGGATGGCAGGGAAAGACTGCCCTCCTGGGAAGATCCTGCTCATCATCATCCTCTTGCCGTGGACTCTGGGCTTCCCAATGGGGAAACCGCTGGAAGAGGACAGCCCAGCTTGGCTGAGCCAAATATATACCAAGGAAAGATATCCCAAGTGACAGATACTAGGCCTAAGGACCTGGGTAGCGGTGTCAACTTGGGGACTTCTTTGCCTTTGGATTCCTGGGTAAATGTCACAGGGCTCTGTGATTCTCAGGTTAAACACAGGGGCCCTGGGCCAGGAGTCAAGTCCTCCTCCCATGATTCCCATACATGTGTAACCTACCCAGAGAGAAGTCACATCCTTCTGCATCCACACTGGAACGAAGACACAGAGCAGGAGACCTCTGAATTGGAGTCTCTCTACCAAGCCAGTCTTCAGGCCTCTCGAACTGGCTATTCTGAATGGAGGTCACAGGATGCAGCTTGGCAGCCACTTAACCAAACAGGTAAAAATACAACCAGTGGTGGGGATATATAAAAGCTGAAAGCCAGAGAACAGGATCAAAGGAGGGGTAGTGTTCTGTACAGCATCACTGTCTTACTTAGATGCAATAAAACTTCTGACTTTACTCCTACAGCCTTCAGGACAAGAGTAGGCTTTTTTTGTGTGTGTTTTCTTCTTCCTGCCAGAATGGAGATGGGGTCAGAATTATCCATCAGAGAGTAATTCCTTCCTTATAAGGGAATGACCACGTAAGTATTTGCTTGTGGGCTCTCCAGAATGTAGTGTAAAGAAGTTGTTCATAGTTTTCTGAGAGTGAGTTAGTGTGAAATGGGGAAGGCTGAGAAGAGTCCTCTTTTTCTGTATTTTAGATGTTAAACTAATCCAAGAATCGGGCTCTAGGTTCATCTTGCAACAAGGACAGCCACACTAAACCAAGTCTCTGCTATGGTCTTTTCAGATTTTACCGAGCTAGCAATATCAAGACCTTCTCTGGTTCTTCCAGGGACTGCCCTGTATGTTCCTTGGAAACTACATAGACTTAAGAGTTGATGTTATGATCTGTTTATGATCTGCACTCTAGTGTAGATTTTACAATAACATTTACTAAGTACTCTTTAGGTACAAAAGACAAGTTATTATGGAAGAATTTTAATGAATGCAGAAAACCTGGAATCTACTTCCCTGAGCTTTCTTCTAATGTAAGAGAAAAAGAGTACGAAAACATTAAGTTCAAATTAAGTGTTTTAGGAATAGTATCATGCTGCTGAGATAGTTTAGTGGGAAAAGGCACTTTCTGCACAAGTCTAGCGACTTGAACTTGACTCCCAGAACTCAGAAAAGGTGGAAGGAGATAGGCTAGAGCAATGGGTCAGTGGTTAAGAATAGTTTCTGCTTGCTGGGCGGTGGTGGCACACCCCTTTAATCTCAGTACTCCAGAGGCAGAGGCAGGCAGATCTCTGAGTTCAAGCCCAGCCTGGTCTAGAGAGTGAATTCCAGGATATCCAGGGCTACACAGAGAAACTGTGTCTCGAAAACACAACAACAAAAACAAAAACAAAACCTGAAAAAATTTTTTCTGCTCTTCCAGACTAAGACTACATGGGTTCTATTTCTAGCACCCACGTGGTGGCTCAGAACTGATGTCCTCTTCTGGCCTTTGTGAGTACTGCATTCATGTGGTGCACAGACATGCATGCAGGTGAAAAACGCATACATAAAATAAAAATAAGTAAATCTTTAAGAACAAAAGATAGACATAGAGAACTGACTCTACAAAGTTGTTGTATGTACCCACATACACATACATCATAGACACACATAAAAGTATATAAACTAATATCACCTAAGGCATTACAAAATTAAACTATTTGAATGTTAAACATACAAAATAAAACCAGAAAACTTTCATAGTACTTAAATGAAGCCAGACGTGGTGGCACACACCTTTAATTCCAGCACTTGGGAGGCAGAGGCAGGCAGATCTCTGTGAGTTCAAGGCCAGCCTNGTCTACATAGTGAGTTCCAGGACAGCCAGGGCTACATAGTGAGAGTCTGTCTCAAAAATAAACAAATAACAAAAACAACTTACAATAACATTTCTCATTGTAGATAATTCTAAAAATGTATAAAGTAGCCATTTTTTTGTTTGTTTGTTTTTCGAGGCAGGGTTTCTGTGTAGCTTTGGAATCTGTCCTGGAACTCACTCTGTAGACCAGGCTGGCCTAGAACTCACAGAGATCTACCTGCCTCTGGCCTCCCAAGTGCTGGGATTAAAGGTGTGTGCCACCACTGCCCAGCTATTATTTCTTTCTTAAAGAAATAAAAGCATTTATGGGGGATTGAGAGATGGCTCAATGGTTGAAAGTATTGGTTGCTCTTCCGGAAGACCCACATTCAATCCTAGCACCCACAGGAGGACTTACAACCGTCTGTAACTCCAGTCCCAAGGAATCTGATACCCTCTTCTGTTCTCTGTGGGCACCAGGTGTACATGTGGTGCACANACATAGATGCAGGCAAAACATTCATNCACATAAAATAAGAATAAGTGAATTTTAAAAAAATGCCTTGAGTTTGAGTGTTCAATCTAAAGATTTAAGAGGTAAAACTATCAAAATCAGAAAAAAAACCTCAGAGAAAAGCTTTAAGACCTGGATTTGACAACAGTTTCTTAGATATGACACCGAGAAAACAGACTATAGGAGGAAAAAAAATTAGATAAACTGCTACATTAAAGTTAACCTTTTGTACATCAAAGGACACTACTGACCTACAAGTATCAACAGTGGTACAGCATGCACCAGGCTGTGGGTTCAATCTCCAAGACTGGAAAAAAAAATTAAAAAGAATGCTATATGGGACTGGAGAGATGGTTTAGTGTACTTAGAGTACTTGCTGCTCTTACAGAGGACCCAGGTTCAATTCCCAGCATGGGAAGCTCACATGGCAGCTCACAACCATCTGTAACGCCAGTTCCAGGGGATCTAGTGCCCTCTTTTGGCTTCTGGGACCACTGCATGCAAGTGCTACACAGACACACATGTAGACATAACACTTACACACTTAAAATAATAAAATGATACAAAAAGCAAAACAAACTAAAACATTTATTTAGTGTGTATATATGTATGTGTGTCTTAGCACACGTCGTGCTCAGAGGACAACTTGCAGCAGNTGGAATGTATGTCTGTGTACCACATGTGTGCAGTACCCGTGGAGGGCAGAAGAGGGAGTCATATTCCCTAGAACAGGTGTTATAGATGGTTGTGAATTACTGTATAGGTGCTGGGAATCAATCTCAGGTCCTCTGGAAGCTTAGCCAGTGCTCTTAACTGCTAAGCTTTCTCCAGCCCTTTATTTCCTTATTTACATTTTTTTGGTACAGTCTCCTGTAGCTCAGAATGGCCTTGAACTTCTTTATCCTCCTCTACCTCATAAGTACTGGGATTGCAGTTGTATGCCATCACACCAGGCTACATTTTAAAATTATTTGTTGAAGGGCCTTTTTAAAGTTCTGAGTTCAAGGCTAGCTTGGTATAAAGAGTGAGTTTCAGGACAGCCAGGGCTACACAGAGAAACTCTGTCTTGAAAAACAAAACAGCAACAGCAAAGCAAAAATTCCCAAGGTTCAACCAGAAACATTCTGAGTCAGATCTGTGATGACGCCCAGAAGGTTGGTGTCTTGTCTTTGTCCCATGTCCATCCCCTGTTTCCACCCACTGAAGATGGAATCCCCCAGAGCTTCTGTATGACAGTGTTATTCAATTGAACCATTCCCTGAGAAGGTGTAATGTTTAAAACTCCCAGATGAATCAGTACTATTATGAGAACCAATGCGTTAAATAATAGGAAATATTCAAAATAATTGATCATAAGTGCTTATATGAACAATATACTTAAGCCATCTGTGTATGTGTGTGTACGTATGCATAGGTATCAAAATAGCATATCCAGACATGAATTGGTGGACACACACACACACCCATACACACACACATGTGCATGCATTAAATGTAGGTCAAGGGCAGGTACATTTTCAGGAGACTAAATTAGTTGGATTGGGGACAGCCCCTTGGGGGTGTCACATATCAGTTTAGAATGGTTGTTTATAATTGAAGTGATTGCGAAAAGACAACAGTAGGTGGGGATAAAAGAATCAAATGTTCCTAAAGTGATCCTGCTCACAGAGTGGGAGGGCATCAGAAGATAATAGAATACTGTGCTGAACATTGAAAGCCTTGAGTTCCAATTCTGGTTAAAACACTATCAGACTCTGGAACTCATTTCCCTGTTATAGCCAAGGAAGCAGGTTTGATTTACAGTGACTATGATCATTTAAATTCTGAACTAGAGATACTAATTGTTTCCTTTCTTCTTACCACAATATGTTAGAAGAGGACTGTCAGATAGTTTCCTCTGTAGACTAAACGTCTATAGATTCTGAAAAGAAACCAAACAGAACAAAACTGATTTTATTCATAAAAGAAATGTTGAAGGACGGAGGATATTCAGCAGATCGTTTTTAGAGCTGCTTTCTTAGCAATTTCTTCAGTAGTTTTTGGCCGATAGGAATTAATCCATATTCTCAGATTTGCTGTTTATAGATTCAAAGAGCATGCTCCCCATTGGCTTCAGACACGCATATTAATTTCTTAGTAAAAGAACTCTGGTACTTGTGCTTCCAGGCTCAGATTTCAGGCCCCAGAGGAGAAATGGCTTCAGCTTGTTTCTATGTTTTCCTCTTAGGCTTTGCAGATGGCGTGGGGAGGCGACTGCACTCAGCCCCTGGTCTTGATCTCTCAAAGACTCCAACAGCAGACATGGAGCATGCTCTTCATGGACCGAGCACAGCGCCTGTCTCTCAGGTATCGGCCTCTGGTGCTGAGGTGCTGCACATGGGTGGTATGCTAGAGAAGAAAGTGTGCGGAGAGGCTAGTGGAAGGGTGCTGGTGCACAGACGTGATAGGAGGCTCCAAGGAGAATGTGATCTCAGATTGTGCTGCTTTTGAGTGAGAGGAGGCTACCACATGGTGACTGCCTTTGGAATCTGTCTAATTTAGATGTTAATTGAGTCTAAACCAGTTTTTCTCATATTCCTGAGTACATGGTCTGGGGGGGAAAAAACCACAGGTCTGATATCTTACATCTGCTTCTGTGTGTCTGTGTGTCTGAAGGCTGCAGCTTGTGAAGTCCTCAGCAGGGGAGATGGGGAGGATGCATCTCACACGGTCTAAGTGGCAGCCTTTTCTCAGGGAGGGAGGTGGCTCAGGTCTCTTCCCATAGCTTTGTGGGTAGAGTCAGGACTCACCTGTTCAGAGCACCTTCCTCCTCCTTGCTAGTAAAAATACAGTGTAGGTGAAAGAGCAGGGAGAAAGTTATGTACATTATCCAGAATCAGGGCACGTAGTTCTTATTTCATGTATGTATTCACAGTCAAGAGGATGGTCCTTTCCTGAGGCAGTTTTGCAAGTTTTGTGACCCTTTTAATAGGATCCTAGTATGTGAAGAGTTGTGTTAATTTGCTCATCTCTGACAAAATATCTATGGAGATAAGGGAGGAAGGATTTATTTTAACTTGTGATCTTAGGAGTTAGAAGTTTCTCTCTGTGATCGATAGCTCCATTGCTTTGGGCCTGAGCCAAGGCAGAACATATGTTCGAGAGGGCATGGTGAAGGAGGCTGCTTACCTCACTGAAGCCATGAAGCAGAGTGACAGTGACGGAAGGGTCCAGGGACAGGTATACCTTTCAAAGGCACACCTTTAAGTGATATGCTACCTCTAATTAGTCCATACCTTTTTGTTGTTGTTTTTAAGACAGGGTTTCTCTGTGTAGCCCTGGCTGTCCTGAACTCACTCTGTAGACCAGGCTGACCTCCAACTCACAGAGATCCACCTGCCTCTGCCTCCTGAGTGCTGGGATTAAAGGTGTGGCCACCACACCCGGCTCAGTCCATACATTGATAGCTCATTTACCAATGTGTTCATCAGTGAATGAAGCACAGATGAAGCTGCCACTCTTATGATCCAGTCACTCCTCAGTGATTGGATCTATAGTTGGGGACCAAGGTTTCAGAATGGGAGTCATGCAAGCCTTGAGAAGACTGAGAAGCAAAGGCTGTTGATTGGGTGAGACTCATTGTACCCATAAAAGGAAGGAGAAAGATGAGGTGAAGTGCTGCTTTGCCTTCCCTACAGCTTACTGCGTGACTNAGTAGGGTTCAGTAAGTGTGAAGAATAAAACATGTATTATCTAAAAAGAAAAAATGATTACCCTCCCCTCTTTTTGAGACTTCAAAATTTATTTTTATTCTATTTCTCTGTTTTGGTTTCTTCTGAGACAGGGTTTTGCTATGTATATAGCTCTGGCTGTTCTCTGATTCACTATGTAGACCATGCTGGCCTTGAACTTGTGATGCTGTCTGTNTTCACCTTCAGACCTTGGGGATTACTGTCATTTCTGTACCCAAGCAGTAGAGATCAATCAGCAAACTCAAATACTCCTTGTTGGCTAAGTTTATAGGTAATCTACTCTTCTGAGACTCTTACATAACTTTTTAAAAACAAGTTNAATTTTCATTACTATAGCTATCAGGATACAAAGCATCCTGCTTTGAAGCTTGTCCACCAGGTCAATTTGATAAAAATATAAAAGCTGATTTTATTTTGCATACTTTATTATTGTTGTCTTTATTATATACAGGGTCTCATTATGTACCCTGGCTGGTATACCAGGCTGAACTCACAGAGATCTGCCAGCCCCTGTCTCCAGAGTGCTGGGATGAAAAGTGTGTGCCACTACATCAAGCGTCATTTACTTTTTATTTGTAGTACCAGGAGTGAATCTAGGACCTCACATGCTGAGCAACCCTCTCTATTGCCTAACTGTATACACTGAACCCCTTAAAATAGGTTTTAAATACATGGTACAATTAAAAAGGTTCAAAATGATAGATAGTGCAAGCTGTCTCTATTCTACCAGCCCTTCATATCCATTCCCCTCCCAAAAGAAACTCTGAAGGTTACAAGTTCCTAAATGAATGAACACTTCCTTTTCCTTCTCCTCCTCCTCCTCCTTTTCCTCCTTGTCTTCGGTCTCCTTCTCCTCCTCTTCGTCTTTGGGAAGAGGTGGTTTCCGTGGCATAGCATTTGTTCTCACATATTTTCAATGTATTTAACCTAAGTGTTGTGTTCCTAAGGAGTATGCTTTTGTCTGGTGTATCATGCACTTATTTATTGATTTTATTCATCCTTTTAAAACAATGCTTATTGAACTTTATACCTGATGCTATGCCAGGCTCTGGGGAGACTGTGGTTGATGAGTGAAACAGTCTCTGGTTTCCTGGAGCTTTTAGTCTACTACAGGTGCAGATAAACAGAAACAGTTTTATAATGTGAGTAAATACTTGCTGCTCTGAGACTGTCAAAGAAGAGGTGAAGTATCGGGGAAGGCTTCATGGAGAAAGAAGAATGAGTAGAGCACGCAAAGGGAACTGAAGGAGATCTTCATTGGGTTAAAGAGGATAATCTGCTCTGACAGGATTAGAAAGTCCCATGAGGAGAAAGGATGGAAGTGTTGACAAGTGATAGGAAACAATATAGGCAAGAGTCATCTCCTGGACCACATAGGATTGTGTAGGGCACACAGGAGCTTGAGAGGATAGAGAGAAGGAAATACATTGGAGAGTCAGTTAGGAAGTAAAGAAAAATGAGATTGGTGCCTGCCTGCCTTCATGTGGAGGAAAGAGGAACCAAGGATGATAGTCAGGTTTGGTGGGTTGGTAACTGTGTTTGGTAGATTTACACACTTCATTACTGAAGATGGCTTGTACTGTCTGAGTATGAGACATATGGGTTAGAAGTTGAGAATTGGATTGAGACTCGTAGCCACTAGAAAGAGGGCAAAGCATAATAAAGATAGGAAATGGGCCAGGACATTCTTGTGAAGAATGTCACATTTAAGATGGCTCTTTTTCTGAAGAAGCTTAGAACAATACAGAAAANGTGGCCAGAGCTCAAAGGGAAAGCGAGGATGCCACTAGAAATCCTTTCTCTGTGAAACACTTGATGAACATAACTGATGATCTACCACAAATTCTGTCCTTGAATAGATTGCAGCCTATTACAGGAAACTAAGTATACTAGCATATAGATCGTTTCATTTAGCATATTATTTTCTAAGTACTTGCATTGCTTCAGATGTTAGGGATACTGAAATTAAATGTATTCTACGGAAGAAAGACATTTAATAAGCAAATTATATAACGTGAGGCAGTGATAATTATGATAATGAAGACTAAAGTCAAAGGAATAAAGTTAAAGAGGTAGTGCCTTTCCTGAGGGCTGTTTTTGGTTAAGATAGTAAGCGATACCATCTTTGAGAGGAATTAACATTTGATCAGAGATTTCAGTGATAGGAAGCTTTGGGCCGTGAGAGAATATTCCTGGTGACAGAAAAGCTGGTGTAAATGCCTGAGACAGGATGAGTTGGTGTGTTTGAGAAACGTTAAGAAAGGTTAGGTGTGATGGTGCTTGCTTGTAACATTTATACTTGTAAGGCCGAGGCAGGTGTGTTTTATGTAAATGGAGGCTTTTCTGTCCCACCTGGTCCTGCAGCCGCTTTTAAAAGCCTCACTCGGAGGCTTAATATTAATTACAAACTGTTTGGCCTATGGCTCAGGCTTATTACTAATTAGCTCTTACAACTTAAATTAACCCATTTTTATTAATCTTTGTTTTGCCACGTGGTTTTGTAGCGTTACCTGTTCTCTGTTACATCTTGTTGCTCTGGGGCGCTGGCATCTGCCCCTGACTCTAACCTTCTTCTCCCTGTATCTCTCCTTGGATTTCTCTCCTGGCTCTATCCTCCCTTGCTGTGGGCCAAAGCATCTTCTTTATTAACCAATGGTAATAAAACATATTCACAGCATACAGAGGGGTTTTCCCACAAGCAGTATATTTTAAGTTTGAGCCAGCCTGGGCTACATAACAAGATGCCATCTCCAAAATAATAATTATAACAAGAATAAGCAAATAAGAAAAAAGAGGGTGTGTAAAGGGCACAGAGACAATACAGGATTAGATGAGATCAGTCACACTGTGTCACATGGGACGTTGTGACAGGTAACATGGATTACCTTAAGCACGTACCAGGAGATGGGAAAATCGGATAAAGGCTTTTGCAGTGGTCGGGGCAAATTTAAATGTGAAATCCATAAGTAGAAATGTCCCTCTGGTGATGGTGATGGAAAGAGGAAGTTAAGGACAACACCAATGTTTATGTCTGAGTAACTTAGAAAAATATGGTGCTGGGAAGAGGAGTTTGGAAAACTGTTCATTCAATTTTGGATGTTTTAATGTTTCTGATGATAAAGGAAATATTTCTGGATCTTCACCACAAAAGTGAACATAGCCATGGCAGGACATAAGCAACTGAACTAGGAAAATAGCAAACAGAAGAGGCAGCTGTGGAATGGAGCTGTGGCAAGGCAGACGTGGAGGCTGTGTGTTTCNATAGGTGGTTCAGTGCTCAGTGGAGTCTTTTCAGTCTCTGGGTCTGTTCAAATATCCACCTCCACCTCCACCTCTTTTTCCTTTCCTGTCCTCTCTCTCCTTTTTTTATTGGGGGGGGGTACCAGGGATTGAACCCAGGGCCTACTCTATAATCGAACTACATCCCCAACTCCTATTTGGTTCATGGTTGTGGTTTCTTTTCTTTTCTTTTTTTGAGAAAGGGTATTGCTTGTGTAGCCCAGACTGGCTTTGAACTTATTGTATGGGCCAAACTAGCTTTAAACTCAAAAGCAGTCCTGTTCAGTCTCCTGAGTGCTGTGATTATAGGTGTGCAGGTATCAACATGCCCAGCTCTCAGCTCAGCTCTCAGTTCCTATTTTCAAATTTCTGTTTCAGTCTCTTTAATTGTACTGTAAGCATTAAAGAGATTGCTAAAGACCCAGATGGTGGACCTAGGAAGGTAGAGGATGTGATGGAAAGGGTAGAAGGAGAGGATCTTTGGTGTTTCCTGGGTAGACCACCAGATAGTAGAGTGGAGTGATGTGAGTCCCTCTCTAGAAAAGGTGTGTTGTACTCTGGTTTCTTCCATTTCCCCTTCTTGCCTCGCTGTGTTTATCCAACCACATCCTACCATGTTAACCCTCATCTTTGTGTGTGTTTTTTTTTCTGTCTTGTCTCATTAAAAGGATTCATCAAACGTGAGGAAAAAGACTTTGGAAACCGGGCACCATTGTTCCAGCTCCTCCTCCCTCCCTGTCATCCATGACCCTCCTGTATTGCTCCTTGATCCTAAACTCTACCCTCCCCAACCACAGTTCCTGTCCCCTGATGTTCTGATGCCCAGCACGGCAGGGGAGCCCTATAGACCCCCAGGTAACACCCCTAAACTAATATTATCTGCTAAAATGTGATTCTTTTTCAGGGTCAAATCAGTATACCTACTGGGAAAGTAGAGTGTCCCAAGGTGGAATGGAATAAATATATGAATTACTGATCAAGCACTGATCTTCATGAAGTATGACTGAGTAATTTTTTAGACACCATGCTTCATTCATGAGAGTGAACGTAACTGTTACAGTCATGAAGGAATAAGATTTTAAGAGGTGAAGTGTAGTTAATAACTAGTCTCTGTGCTCCTCCCCCAAACCGAAAGTGTCATCTCTTTTAGCTAGTTTCCTCCCCTGCTATATATTGAGTTTCAGCTGAGGTATGGTGTAGGACAGAAGTGACTGGAAGACTGGGAAGACACTGTACCTGAGAACCCGTGTCATATGTATAGATCCAGATGGTCTGGAGGACAGTGGGGAGCACCCTTGTGGCTCTCATTGACCTCCACAGGAAGATGTTCTCTTTTTTCTCCTTATGGATTTAACTTACATTTTAAGTCTGTGGTTCTCCATGGGGAAAGAAGACGTACTACTTAGCATCTAATGGATGTTGGATGAAGATGCTTTGAAACATCATATAATGCATAGGGCAGTCCCTTCTGATCCCAATAATGAATTATCAGCCCACAATGTCACAAATGCCATAGTGAAAGAAATGTATAGGAAAGACTTTATATATTGTATGTGAGGTTAAGAGTGGTGTGAACAACAGCAGAGATTTCAGAAATTCAACAATGATTTAAGTAGAGGACACTTAACTGTTAAGAAAAGCCAAGTGAATGAAAAAAA
>LZPO01008014.1:346124-364376 GCA_001675575.1 Neotoma lepida
CAAGGCAGTTCATCAGATTTCACAGTGGCAAATTGACAATCTGAGAATACAGATAGAATTATAAAACATTTTGTCCTATACCCCCTCTGTTTTTTCACCCCTTTCCATATTACAAAATGTTCCCTTCTCTGTGCTATGTCACCTCTGCCAAGGCAATTTTTGGTTCTAAAATTCAGAATTAATAACACTGTGTATGTTAGAGTTTCTGCAGATTGCCTTTACTCTTCTTCATTTACTCAGTAGGTCTTATGTTAAGTTTATATGGAGATAGAATTACCCATTTTAGCATTTGAGAAGAGGACTAGTTAAGGGCTTAGGTGGAAGGGATGCATTACACTTACAGCCTTCTATCTTGGGGCTATGAGAAATAGTTCAATCATAGCATCATCAAGCTAAAGGGAATTTAAGAATTCATCTCTCTCACTGTGTGGTCTCTAGTCTAGATTGCAGCTCATCTACTTTAATATAAGATCATGAGGGTGGAGTATGGGGATCAGAAGGATAAAGTAAAGAGGAAAGTGGTCATTTTGTAGATTCTAATTTAGTTATCTTACACCTCTGTGTACTATTTCATAATAGCTAATGTTTCTGCTATGAATGTTTAAGTAAACAGATCACAGCCTGTAAGTGAATTTAATAATTTATATTGTCCACTTCTTGAGAGATCAGAAAAATCTAAGCTGACTTCTTTTTGTCTGCTACAAGTGAAAAGAGGATGGAGAGCAGTAGACTTGTGTTGATGTTCCTACATTTGATTGCCACCATATAATCTTTAGAACAGAACAAAGGAGGATTGATAAAGCTGGGCATAGTGCCTTGTTCCTGTAATACCTGTGCTCAGGGGGGGGAGGCAGGAGCAGTGCTGCAAGTTCAAAGCCGCATGATGCACTTCAGGTCGTCCAGGGCACAGAGTGAGACCTCCAACTCATTGCAATCTTGCTTCGGCCTCTAAAGTATAGGATTATAGTCACGAACTATTTCCTCTCTTTTTCAGAATTGCTTTTTACTTTCATTTGTACAAAAAATGGAGCTTGACTAGTAGTGCACACTTTTTATCTCAGCACTTACGAGGGGGAGGCATGAGGATCAGGAGTTTAACTACTTCTTGAGTTTGAGGCGAGTCTGGGCTAGCTTCCCCCCTCCCCACTCTGCCCAAAATCTTAACACTGGAAGTTTTAAAATGCATATTATGAATTCCTATGTACCGGTTATTCACCTTGTACAGTTATCAAATCACCACCAATCCTTTTTCATTAATATTCCTATACTATCACTTCTGTATGTCGAAACTGTTTTAAAACGATTTTTTTTATTCCTATTTCAGACTATATCTCTATAAGATGGAGGATCATTTTTAAGTCTACATTAAAACATTTGTTGATTTCTTAATACAGAACATATAAAACCATTTTGAGGAAGGAAAAATTGATGTGTAAATATATGTATATATACATATATATATATGTGTGTGTGTGTGTGGAGAACATTTTCATTTTTTCTTGCTTTGGGGGTGGGTGGGTGTTTCAAGACAGGGTTTCTCTGTATAGCCTTGGCTGTCCTGGGATCTCACTCTGTAGTCCAGGCTGGCCTCAAACTCAGAGGTCTGCCTGCCTCTGCCTCCTGAGTGCTGGGATTAAAGGTCTGAGCCACCACTGCCCTGCTCATATTTTCACATAGCTGAAGTGAATTGGTAAACTCTTGATTATTGCCCCTAGTTTGAGGACCTTTATTGTAGAAGATCATACAAGATTTTTTTTTTTTTTTTTGAGACAGTGTCTGTCTATGTAGCTCTTGCTCTTTAACCTAGACTTGCCCTGAATTCATTCATGGTCCTCTTGCCTCATTCTCCCCAGATTACTAGCATATGCCACCAGTCTTCATTTAGTGGTCATTCTTTCTAAAAAAAAGAAAAATGTTTTTGAAGTGCTTCACAAATTTACAAATCATCCTTGTCCGGGGGGCCATGTTAATCTCTGTAGTGTTTCCATTTTAGTTTATGTGCTGCTGAAGCCAGCAATACTGATCGCTGTCATTCCATCTTTTCCTCTAACCACTCATTGTCAGCTATAAGCAACTCCTAATGTATGGTCTCCATGTATTGATTGTTATAGATATTTCATATAAATGGAGTTGTACAATATGTAGTTGTTTGTTTTATTTATACTGGCTTTCCAACCCCCTTTTTCTATTTTGATTTTTTTTAAGATTTATTTATTTTTATCTATAATGAGTGCTCTATTGACTTTATACCAGAAAGGGCATCAGATCCTACTATAGATGGTTGTGAGCCACCGTGTAGTTGCTGGGAATTGAACTCAGGGCCTCTGGAAGAACAGCCACTTCTTAACCCCTGAGCCATCTCTACAGCCCCTATTTTGATTGTTTTTGTGTACATGTTTATGTGTAAGTTGGTACAGATATGTCTGTGTATGCACAGACATGTGGAAGCCAGGGGACAACCTTGGATGATGTTGTTCATTCTTGTGTCTTCTGCATTGACTTTTGAAACGGGCTCTCTCACTGGGCTGGGGCTCACCAAGGTTAGTTCTTTTGCTTCAGTGTTATGAGTACAGCATAGCACATACCAGTGTGGCTTGTTTCAGAAGTTGATGATTCTGATAAAATTTAATATAATCCTTAAAAATTACCTAATCCATAAAGATTTACTCCTGTATTTTTTTGTGTGTGTGTTTTTCAATTTTAGTGATCTTTGTTCCATCTTGAGTTACTTTTCATATTAATGTACTATGGATGGTTTCTAACCTTTTTTTTTTTTTCAATAGATAGGCAATTTTTCAAAACCATTCTTTATGTGTTGAATTATTTTTGGCACCCATGTAAAAAATTTAGTTGCCATTAACTGTTCAGTTTTATTTCTGGATTCCCAACTACTTTCCATTTACCTATGAGACTATTTTATAGTTTTTGTGACTTCTTCATAAAATGTATGATGTGTCCTCTCCTGGAAAACTGAAGTCTAGTTTATAATTCCACTCAGATGTTATTTATTGAAACTCTTGTATTTCTTAGCAGATCTTTGGTGTCTCTGAATTCTAGTTTCTCAGAGTTCTTATCTATTTATTTGCTTTCATTTTAGAGTTTTTCAGTTTTTAAAATTCTGTCATTCCTGCCATCACAGGGTATGCTGTTGAATTATTGCTGTGCATATATGTGGGCAGTTGTATATAGGCATCTAACATATCTCTTTTCTTTTTGAATAGTGACAGAAATGTTGGTAAATGTTCTGAGTATTTGCTCTGATGATGAACTAATGACAGAAGGTGAAGACCAGTTTGATGGTATGAATACTCATCTTAATATTTTTATTATGAAATGATATCTCTTTAACTACTAAGTCTCAGTATGCTCTAGTTCAGAAAAAAAAAGTCATTGCTTTCTGGTGGCTATACAATTTGATAAGTGAGAATTCACTCATAGACACCCCCTCACACACACATATTTCAAGTTTTGAGACTAATGTTAGTTATTTTTTTGTATTAATGTGGGAGTTTCAGAAAGGGGAAGATTGGAAGAAAGAACAGAAACAGAAAAATGGAGAGTTCTTGAAAGAATGCGGTTCTTGATGAGTGTGGACATTACTTTTTAAAGAGGTTCTTTAGTACTATGTTTCTAGTATATCAGAAACATCTCTGAACTCCCTAGTGTTGTTTCCACTTCTTTACCAATGTTGGCTGTTCTCATCCTAGTGTGGTTATGTTCTACAAGACCACTTGCAGTTTGGAAGTTTTTCTTTTTCCATAGAAACAAGGTTATATGTGGTTGTCTGTTCTCTTATAAGCTAAATAGCTTGTGTACCCAATGTATATTTATAGTATAAAAGAATGCCACTAAAATCCCTTGGTTTTATGTTTTGAAATTTTTATTTAAATTTTTTAAGCTACTTAAATTTTAACAGAGCAAAATAAAAAGATAAAATAACTTAAAAGCTGAAAACTATTACATTCCTTATTCTTCTTACGTCTTGATTTTTGTATACTTTTTATAGTGTACTATACTTACATGGTAGTCAGTATTCAGATTCTTCATTGTGTTAATTCTGATCTGTATATTGATAAGATTTAATAGGAAGGTATAGTGCCCTTTTTCACTTCTATCTTCTCCTCACCCTCCCCACCCTTCTTTTCTTGAAACGGTCTCATATACTTCAAGCTGGTCTCAAAACTTACCCTGTAGCTGATGACCTTGAACTCCTAATCATCTACTTCCTAATCATTGGTATTATAGGCATCATGTGCCGTCATACCAGGCTTTTTCTATTGTGTTCTTGAGACAAAGTCTTGCTGTGTGGCCCAGGCTGGCCTAGAACTATGGCACACCTACCTGTCTCCTTAGTGCCAGGGTATCAGTCATGTGTTACAATTATGTCTGACTCAAGTTTGATTTTAAACCCATTCGTTGAAAATACAGTTGCTACTATTGCCATGTACTGGTGACAGATAGAGCTAATGCTTTTATTACTGTAGATTTATTAATACTTTAAAAAGCAAATTCATGTCAATTTTTGGGGGGGTTAGATAATAAACATGCTTATTTTTCTCATAAGTTTCTATTTTAAAATATTTCATTATATATGGCTTTTTTTCTGTAAAAAAAATGTGAATAGTTATAATTCTTCTCCTTGTTCTACTGTCACTGTTTTAAGAAAAGATATAGGTTCAGATTCTAATTTCTTATAAATGGCTCTGAGGCTTCAGGAAAATTATTTAACCTTTTGAATTTACACTTCCCTCATCAGTTTGAGGATAATAATAACTGTTCATAATGTTACAGGTATTGAGATAGTATTGAGGTGGTGATTGAAATAACCCTTGGCACATGCCTCGTTTGTTTTTCATTTACAATTTTCTGGCAGTTTGTCATATTCTCTGAAATATCCAGTGGTTATTTTAGTTGTCTTATATAAACTACATTTGAGTCCAGAGTATTTTTTAAAATAATATTTAGCTTTCAAACTAAAGATTTCCTATTTTATATAATTAATCCATTTACTTAAATTTACTCTACTGAATTTATAATTATTCCAGTTAGAATTTTATTTACTTGCATTTTTGTGTGCATGAGTGTTTTGCTGCATGGATACCTGTGCACCACCTGTGTACAGTGTCCATGGAAACCAGAAGAGGAAGTGAGATCCTTTGGAACTGGAGTTGTAGACAGCTGTGAACTGCCATATGGGTGCTGGGAATCGAACTAGGATCCTCTGAAAGAGCAGTCAGTGCTCTTCACCACTGAGCCATCTCCCCAGTCAGAATTAGTTTTTTATTTTAATTGAAACCAGTAATTTTTTTTATTGTTGTTTTCACTACTACTCAACTATTTTTTTCTTTCTTTAAATGGTTTATTCATTTTTATTTTATGTGCATTGGTATTTTGCCTGCATGTATGTCTGTGTGAGGGTGTCAGGTCCCCTGTAGGTAGAGTTACAGGCAGTTGTGAGCTGCCATGTGGGTGCTGGGAACTGAACCCAGGTGCTCTGGTAACAGCCAGTGCTCTTAGCCACTGAGCCATCTCTCCAGCCCCTCAACTGCTATTTTTAATATCATCTCTCTCTGTGCTCAGGAATTCAATATTTTATATGTTTGTTTTATATCCAGTAAGTTCAGTAGAATTATTTCACACAGTAATTTTAACTTGCTATTTTTTTTACAACTTCTAAAAATAGGTCATTTGCATTAGGCTGATAGTATTTCCTAATTTTTGTCATTTTCTTTCAATGTTGTTGTCGTTATTGCCAATAACATATTAAGTAGGAGTAATAGTAGGTCATTTTCTTGTAATCAAAAGGTCAAAAGTTTCATAGTTAAGGTTAACTTAGTGCTTGGTTTGGATACCTGTAGTTTATGTGGAAAAGAACACATAATGTATCGCCTACCTAAAGCATAGAAGTATTAGAATATATATTCTTTTTAAAGAGGTTTTATTTATCTTAATGTTTTTAACATCAGTAAGATAAAGGATAAATTATACCAGTNTATTTATTTGTTGTATTATTCTTGCATTCCAGGAATGAGTTAAATCTTATCATTAAAGAGGCAGTATCATTTGATGAAAAAGATAATGGTTTAGTAGTACCTTTCTTTCCTTTTGTTCTTCTTTGTTGTTGTTGTTGTTGCTAAGACAGGGTTTCTCTGTGTAGCCCTGGCTGTCCTGGGACTTGCTCTGTAGACCAGGCTGGTCTTAAACTCAGAGATCACCTACCTCTGCCTCCCAAGCACCTTTCACTTTCATTTGTAGCTATGCAGTCTTGGAAAAGTCACCAAACTTCTTAGGATCCTCTCATTTATAAATTGAGAAAACAGAGAAGATGACATTTTATTCTCAAATAACTTTTACAATTTTCAGCACCATTTATGACAGTGTTTCTGTGGGAAAATACAGAGTTCTGTTTTGCATACTAGAAATAGATCTCCCTTCACTGTCAGCATCATAGGTGCAATTACTCATTTTTCCACCCTTTCATTAACCAACTATTAGTTATCAAGAATTATAAAACAGATTCAAAAAATAGGAATCNAAGAGTATGCATAGAGGAATGGGAGTGATTTGGGAGAGAAGCCGTTGAAAGACTGGAAGAAAGTGGAGGCTGTTAGGATAGATGTAAAGTTCAGCGTAGGATTCAGAAAAGAACTGTTGCCACCCCCAGGCTTCCTTGTCTCTTTCCCTTTACTCTCTTTCTCCATCCCTCCTTTCCCTTCATCATGATGGCATGACTTCTCTCTTCTCTTTCTCTTTTCCTGCACCCCAGTGAAGCCATTCTATGGATCTGGGAAGAAATCTGACTTTAGAAAGAAAATTTGATAGAATAGGGTTTGTTATGGAGGTCGAATGAGGATTTAGTTTTTCTATAGAGAAAGGAGAATGAGAGATCTTCCAATTGCAGGAAAGAAAAAGTAGTTTTAGATACTCAATTTTGAGATTTCTTAAAATGGATTAAGACTATTATTGATGGCTCTTTGGTACTCTACTGTTTGTTTAATGCATGTATGGGTAGTTTTGTTTTGTTTTTCAAGATAAATTTGCATAAACAATGCATATAAAAATGTGTAGCATCCTTTTTAGAGATGTTGATTATGAAAGAATTTTTGAGCACTAATTTCTATGATATTTAGAATGCATATATTTCTTTTGGATATTTATCTTTTGTCGTCAGNTTGGTAAAAGAAATGCATGATCTATGTAGTACAGTGCCACTAAATTAAACTCTGTAGTTTCTCTAATGCAGTCCTGTATCTTAGCATTAGAATGTAAGATCTGGAAAACTCAAATTAAACCTCCTCTACTGCCTACTCTTAAAGCTATTTACTTGCTTTGAAGCAATCTGTTGCTATTTTTGCAAAAGATGTCCCCTAGTCTCCCAGATTGGATTGGGAACAAGCAGCACATTGTTAATTTTGAATATATGCAAACGTTCTACAATTCAGATTCAAGAAATCATGTCATCTTGTTATGGAGTATGGGAGGCTCAGCTTTTTCTTTATGGGGAATGGGTGAGGCTTTCTACTAAGGAAAGTTACCTATATGTTCTGTATATGCTACAGAGTTTTGCATATGTTGGTGTCCTTGAAGAACCACATGAGTTTGTATCTTATTTGTATCATTACTTTTCACTTAACATACTTTAATGGGTGGCATATTTCCTTAGGGTTATGACTATAAATGTGTGATTGTTAGCACAGTCTTTTATTGGTCTTACGTGTTTCCATGTGGTTTTTTTTTTCTGTCCGTAATTATGTCTACTTTCATCAAAAATTATAACCATTCTATTCATAATTTCTTTCTGAACACATATCTTTTAAGAAATCTTTGCTTTAGAGCTCTACCCTGTAGCATCTGTCTTTTATTCACCAAATTCTACAGTACTACATTTTCAAATTTTCAAATATAAGGGCCTTCATTTTTTTCTCCCTTTCTTTCTGCATTCATCCTTCAGTACCACTGCCAAGTTAAATCTCTATCTTTTTATTTGTCTCAACCACCTTTTCTCCATCATTCACTTCCTTTTTTCTGGACTCTCCATCTGAAGAACGGCTCATATATGGCAATAAAAAAGGTACAGACCAGACAGAGTAACATTGTTTTGAAATATGACTTCATAAGTTACCTCATGTCCATGTAAGTTGGCACATTCATTGCATAATGTTTTGAGAGTCTCTTTGGACCTTTTGCAAATTTAGCCTGACTCTTGTCTGAATTAGTATTTGATGTTTTAGAAGTCATATTCCAAGACATCTGTCTTTCTGTGCATGGAAATAGTTTTCCCTCTTTTCATTCCTCTTGTTTTAAAATTTCATTCTTTTGCTTATTTGTAATGTTTTGTACTTTTCCCTGCATGATTAGGGGTGTTTGATTGTCTGTCTTATTCCCCAAAGTACTTTTAAAGTGGACATTTACTTTACTATGATGCATGATGTGTTTGTAGACTGATTTTAAATCCTGATTTGTACAGTGTGTTTATATTCCTTAAAATTGTTTGTAATTCAGTATAGTTTTCATATCATTTGGTTTCACAAATATATAAATTAAGGCTGAAAAATACAAATGTATGTTGTTATAGCCATCCTTTTCAACCTGTTACTCCTTATACAAATCAAACTATTTTAAAATTTCTGCCAATTTAAAAGTAAAGTATCTGTATTAGTTTATTAGAAGAAAATCAGACTTTGTGTCCTTGGAAAAGTCATTTAATAAACTCGGGGGGTTTTGTAAAATAAGGAAATATACCCAGTGTGTCTTCAGATTCTGATATTCTTTGATACTTAACCCCTCCCCCCCCTTTTTTTTTAGTTTTTTTAAGCTGAAGATGTTATAATGACTACATAGTTTTTTTGGAGCTTTAGTGCTCCAAATTTTCCAATATTAACCTTTAGAGAATAACATATAGGGTAATTGGAGCCCTGCTCTCTAAATATGTGCTGTTTTCATCCTTGAAATTGGACTTGTTTTTCTGTTTTTCTTTCAGTTAAATCTAGTCATCATCTTAGTTTTTAATTATGTGTATTTGTAGTCTGCTTGAATTTGAAATGAAATGCTCTCACCTACAAGACTTCTGATTGTTCAGACCTTTTCATACCTAAGGCCCATTTTGCTCTAGCATCTTAGCCCTTCCTTGACCTTCTCCTCAACAGTGGTGCTTTTATATGCGTGTTTTCATCCTGTTGAAGCACAGGTTTAAGGAAACATACTCCAGTCCAGATTGACTCTGATTGCTATATATGTGGTAACAGGACTGAGATTATTGTTCTTTCTGGAGACCAAGGAAAGGAAGAGTGACCTTTGAGTCTTTGTCCAGCCAAAGAGCCAGTTCTTTCAGTGTATTCTTTTCAAGGGAGTTTCTTCTTACTGTTTGTCTCATATTCATTGCCTATGGTTATAAAAGCTTAAGTATATTTGCATGGCTGTGGAGGACAGCTAATCCATGCAGTTGAGATACTCATTGTTGCTAAAATACTGCTGTAGTCCCTACTTTGTGATCACCTTTGTGATTATTATTACCATTTGTATATTATTTATAGATTAACTTGGAGTAAAGAAGCTTATTTTATAATATGATGAGATATTTCTAGTGTGCATGTTAGAGTCTTTTGTGATAGTTAAACAGAAGTTTTCCATTTGTCTTAGTCTGCATGCCATAGGCTCCTGTGAAAATTTAAAACTATAGGATTGTTTCTAGTTTTTTGTCCTCTGGTTTGTAATTCAAGTTGGGCTCCCTACCCCCACCCACACTCCTCTTTACTCCTTTCCTGATTAGTCAGTGTTGTGAGATAAAGTTTGTGAATTGTTCTTATCAGACCCCAATATTTGACTAGTAATGAGGTAATGATTGAGGGAGTGAGGAAGTTTCTGGCATGATTTCCTCTAGTGTCTTCCATGTGAGCTGGTAGCAGGAGAGCTGGTATTGATTTAGATGAGT
The DNA here is from genome assembly GCA_001675575.1 of Neotoma lepida. Taxonomy (NCBI): domain Eukaryota; kingdom Metazoa; phylum Chordata; class Mammalia; order Rodentia; family Cricetidae; genus Neotoma; species Neotoma lepida. The sequence goes on from LZPO01008014.1 coordinate 356,056, forward strand.
CTGGAATAGGCTAGTGGAATAATAGAATAATGCTTAAGTGCCCTAAACTTGAGCCCATTTTCTATTTATTCCATTGAAAGTAGGTTCAGCTGCAGCCCGGAAAGAAATCATAAGAAACAAAATCCGAGCAATTGGCAAGATGGCAAGAGTCTTCTCTGTTCTCAGGTACTGATACATTTTCCTGATTATTTTACAGAAATTACTTTATTGTACTTTATGAGCATTGTTGATACCTAGAAGCAATGTGGTTTTCTTTTTCTGTTGAAACTAGTTGTACATTTATGTACTGATAAAGGGAATAGAAGTTCCTTTGAATCTGGTGGTGTTTTGTTTGCCTGCTTGTTTTGTTTTGTGGTGCTGGAATCAAACCCAGGACCTAAAACATGCTAAGCTTGTAGTCTGCCACTGAAATTAGGATTTGTGACCTTTGGATCTTGCTCTTGCAATGAAAGCACTAAATCTACACCTTAAAAATCAGATCAGGATAAGATTCCTGGTGAATTTTGCTATCCATATCGGATGTCTGTTTTGCTAGAGTACAACTTGCCTTCCTGGGGTTAAAATTCAGAAAGATGAGGTTTCAGGAAAACAATATATGTTTCATTTGTAATGTGTCTACCCCCTCCTAAATGAAACATTTAAAATATGGGAAAATACGTATCTTGAAATTGAGGAAAATATGTAATAACCTGTATTGTCATAAATTATGTATACGGCCTACATCTGGGCCCTGGCTCTTTTAAAGTAAGCATTTATTGATAGATTTTTATTTTGTTTGGTTTTTGCTTTTTGCAGTTTTGGGGATCAAGCCCGGTGCCCTGTGCATGCCAGGCAAAGGCTGTACCTCTGAGCTTCTAACTCTCTGATACTTGTTACTTTTCTCTGCTGTAGGGAGGAGAGTGAAAGCGTGCTGACACTCAAGGGCCTGACTCCCACAGGGATGTTGCCTAGTGGAGTGTTGGCTGGAGGACGGCAGACCTTGCAAAGTGGTAATGATGTTATGCAACTTGCTGTGCCTCAGATGGACTGGGGCACACCTCACTCTTTTGCTAACAGTACACATAATGCATGCAGGGAACTCCTTCTGCTTTTTAGTTCCTGTCTCAGCAGCTGACAAGCAGGATACTATATGATAGGCAGTATCGGATTAGTACCTGGCCAGGGCAGAATATTGATAGAATGGGTTGTCTTTCAATTGAAGGTAATGGTCAATTTCCCAACTTTTCATAAAATGATGTGGGAGCAGCTCATGTCATAATTCGGAAATATTTATTGATTCATTTGTCTAATGCACCTTTTTCTTTTAAAAGCCTCAGTCAAGAATGTGAATCAGGGATATACATATTACTAAAATAGAAATGTAATTCCAAGTTTCTTAACTTTTAAAATTTATATAATTGTATTAGATTATGCTCATATTTTCAAGTATTTAATTTTTTAGTTAAAATTCTGCTTAGGCCCAAAATTTCCTTTATGCACTTCACTTGCCAAAAGATTTATGCCAAGTTTTGTACCCTGGTAAATGATTAGAGTTTGTTTTCTGTGGTGTTTGTCAAATGTTCTATGTATAATTGACTGTCTGTAACATGCTGTTTCCTTCCTCTGCAGATATAGCTGCTTTCCTAAATCTGTCTGTCTTTCTTTAGGGTAGCTGTATGTCTGTAAATATATGTTCAATTAAATTACTCTATCAGACGCTTGTCTTTTGATGTAGAAGCAGCTTTGTAGCACCTTGATTTTAGGTTTGCTACATTTGTTGCTGCACTTGGTGCATTCTGAACATGAATGTAACATTAGATATTAAGCTATTGTTATAAAGGGTTGAATTTAAATCCTGTAAGTCAAAATTGAAGGGGTGTTATTAAGTGTGCCTTTATTTTGCATGAAAATAAAAAAATTATACATAAAGCATTCCTGTAATCTGGCTCATTGAATATTTTATGTTTTTTAAAAAGCTAACTTGATTGTATTAGTGTCTGTGTAAGGACTGGGTAAACTTGAAAGCCCATTACAGATTAAATAGAAGAAAGTGCTGTGAATATTGCAGCCCATACACAGTAGCACACAGTCTCAATGGATAGAATACAAAAACCGTAATGTGGAATAAAACTACACATAGAGCCACTTTGACAGCCCTCCAAGGCTCAGTGTGCTATTAAAACAGGCAATAATAGATCTGTTGTCCATAATCTGTTGTTTCTTTTTGGTGTATTTAGTGAATTTTTTTAAAGTGGAAAAAAATTTAATTTTAAATATTTGAATAAATTTGAAATTTCCTTGAAATGTCATTTTACTCAGTTCTAAAACCAATCCTTTTTAATTAAAATGTTTCTGATAGACAAATAATTTTTATCCTATATATGTTCTATTTTATATGTTACTCTGTTTTCCACTGTTTACCACTAGTGCAACCAAGAAGTTCAACTAAGTACAGTAGTGGCTTTCAGATGGAATAGAAACCACATACAGCTTCAGATTTCTATGCTGAATGAGGTTTTTCTGTTTGTTTGTTTTTGTTTTACTTTTTCAGTTTTTGTCATGGTGCTAGAGATCAAATAATCTAGAACTTTGAACGTTACTGAACCACTAAGCTATGTCCTCATCCCTGGATTTCTTTTCTCTTTTCTTAATTTTGGATTTAAAAGAAACTGTTTCTGATTTTCTTTATTTTCTTTGCCCTCTGTTTTTCTATTATAAATATTTTAAAATGCCAAAGAGAATTTCAAGTTAAAATATTAATGAAACATTATTCAATAAAAAAAAGAATAATTCTAATAAGGAAAAGTATGCCCTTTATTTAAAAAAGAAAAAGCAAAATTAAAAGATAGCATATGTAAATAAATCTACTTGTTAGTTTTACATTGTATCCATGGCAAACCGTGCTTTCAGATTTCACAGTTAGCACCTGCTAATTACATGCTTTGTTGACAGCTCCGTACTTCTATTTATTCTTAATATGCATGCAGCCTGAAGCTCATTCCTTTAACTTGGAAACCACCCTCAACTGCAGGGAAGGTTTGAAAGACAGCAGCTTTGTTGGAGGGACTGTCTGTTCCTAGTATAGAGTGAGTTACTGGAAGGAGCTGAGCTTAAGGGGTCTAATTTGGGAAACTGGACAGCTCCCTAGTTCTGCTAGGGATGGCTCTTGATGTTATGGTTTGAGCATTTGGTGGAAGTTATTTCCCTAGCATATGAAAACTTGTTTTAAAAGAAGTAACAAAGCTCATATAGAAACTACATCTTTGAGATTTTTTTACTGAAAGATTAATGTTTTAAATTCCCACAGATAGAAACTCTAATGTTAACGTATGACTGAGAGGTAATATAAAACTAAATTTAATTCTAGACTTCAAGACTATTTTCAGAATATAGAAATTACCTTTTCAATATCTTTTTAAAATGTTTTTGTTTTGTTTTTTGAGACAGGATCTCATGATGTAGCCTTGGCTGGCCTGGAGTTCACTATATAGACCAGGCTGCCCTCAAACTCATACAGGTCCTCCAGCTTCTGCCTCACAAGATACAAATCCTCCAGCCTCTGTCTCCTGAGAGCTGGGATTAAAGGCACAAGCACCACCATGCCCAGCTTCTTTTTAGTATCTTTGAAGCTAATTTATATGTTATTTCTTGGGTGAAGGGGGTGGTTGTTGTTGTTTTAAAGCTACAACTCTGCTGGAGTTTGATTTTGGAGTTTTGTATTTTTTTTTTTCATGGTAGTTTGATTAGGAATTAGTCCTATAATTCTATCCACATCACAGCCTGTATGGGAAAATATGGAGCTATCTCTATTTTAATAATGCCAAATTCCTGTTGATCCTTTGTTCTTTGTTGTATTGAAGAACATAGTAGTTAAAGGCAGCGCTATACTGACACTTACTAGCACCGTGACCTGTGTGATTGAAAATTAATAAGGGAGAAGTACAGTAGTGGCTTGTGAATTTTATAGTTATCAGATGTTTCTTTCTAGTTTGCTGTTCAAGCTTCAGATGCCCACATTTCAGTTCTAAGCCTTTAAACTTGACAGAATATATAACTTACTGTCAAGTTTATTAGCTTAAAGTTGATCAGTAGAATTTTAAATTTTTGATATAATTAATTAGATACCAATCCTCTTAATCAGATCAGTTTTCATCTTAACCTATCATACACAAGTTGTAGAATATTTCATATAAGTCACTTCTGCTATCACAAACTCTTAAACCATATTCCAATAAACATTTTTTTCTTCTCTCAACTTTCAGTTATAAGGAGAAGTGTTCACATTCTGAAGGGGCTGATAATGAGTGTTTGAGGACTGATAAATATAGCTGGGTCTGTTTTCATTCTGTTTAGTGTATTTTTGTTTGTTTGTTTGAGACAAGGTCTCACTGTGTAACACTGGCTGGCCTGGAACTCACAGAGCTCCACCTGCCTACCTGCTGGGATCAAAAGTATGGCTACCATGCCCAGTTAGATGGATCTTGTGTCCCAGTTTTCTCTCTGGGAAAATTTTGTAGAATTCTTTCCAGATACACAGCACAAGAATTTTTTTTTTTCAAAGTTGAGTTGCACGGTGGGCATATAATGTGTATGTCTGAGTAGTAATTTGATTTAACAAGTAGGGAATATTAAATCTTTATTCAATATTCATCCTACCTCTTTTGGATCCCCAATTTGCTTTACTTTCTGGTTAAGATTGCCAGTGTTTTCTAATTTAGTTTTTAAAGCTCTTCCATTCATAACTATTTTGGATGAAATAAATAATTTCTAAATCATACTTTTTCTTAAAAAACATTTCAGAAATACATGTTCTAATTACCTTTATTGTAGAAGAAGCAAAGCAGAAGAAATGGGGCATTCTTGTTACAACATTCTGAGCATGTACACTTTGGGTACAGAAGGGGTAACATTGTCAGGCAGGTACTATTATTCTTTGCATTTTTAGATCCTGGTCCCCAGTGTGAGCTCTTTTTTGTTTGTTTGTTTGTTTGAACCCCAAAATGAGCAAGTAACATTTATAAAAGTTTTTTGAATTATTATTTTATTATCTTATTCATATAGGTGTTTGGCCTGCATATATGTGTATGCACTGTGTGCATGCATGGTGTCCTCAGAGATCAGAAGAGGATGTCGGATCCCCTGGAACCGGCATTACAGATGGTTGTTAGATGTCATGTGGGTGCTAGGAATCGAACTTCACTTTTCTGCAAGAACAGCAAATGTTGTGAACTGCTAACTGCATTGCCCAAAAAGGCATCTTTGACTGCAAAATGCACGACTAAATATTCATTTAAATAGGCCAGTACAAGTTATGCCAAGAATTTTTTTTCTCACATGACGTATATATTGTACCATATTATGAAATAATTAGGATTAATTGCCTGAAAGACATTAGTTACTTCCCTTAATGCCTTTCTTATTAGCATATGGGTTTGAAAAGATGCCCAGTAGCCTTTCTTTCTTCACCTAAGAATGCAGGCTTCTTGCTTCTAAGTAAATTAATCATCATGATAAACAATATAAATAGAATTTTAGGATGTTACAGATGTTTAGATAGTTGGACATTCAGTATTAGAGTAGGAGCTAGGATACAGTGGTATACATTCATAGTCTCTCAGCTACTTTAGAAACTGGTGCAAGATGATCACTTGATCAGAGGTTCAAGGCCATCCTCCTTCACAACAAACAAAACCCAAGTTCCTAGCATAGAAATGGTTCCTTTTAGGCTCCCCCTAAAAACAGAACTTGAGAATTAGACTAATTTAACAAATGCAGGATCCCTAAATTTCATCACAGTTGTACCAGATTTTGCTACTATGCTTTGCATTGTAAATTTAAAGGCACAAGAAAACCATTACTGACCCCTTCTAGTTTTTATCTTAGGGAACCAAGTGGTGATGAGTGTTACTGATATTGGAAGTGAAAGAGAAGATTCTCTTACTTGCTTTTCTGCTACAGTGCTATTATAATTCTCCTGTAATGATAATGCACTGATAAACATAAATACTAGCGCCATCAAAACACTGAATTTAAGATGAGTAATTAATACTGGAGTGCATTTGCATGGATGCTGAGGTTTCTGTCTCAATAGGTCTATATGTCCTGTGTTCCGATGTCATAGTGCTGTGTGTAAGCTGTGCTGTTTTAGGGCTTGGGGGATTGGGTGGGGCTTTCTAATATGGGTATAGTTTGTGTTTAATTGTAAATAATGATATAGTTTGAGTACTGTGATATATTAAGTGATCATTGCCTTTTCTGCTGTACAATATGACCCTTCTCATCTCTCTCATTCATTTTGCATGCCTCTGCTCACTTCTGTACAGCCACAGTTGAGGCTATTGAGGCTGAAAAAGGTACGATCAGAGTCCTTGCACTGGGCAGAGATCTGTGGTCTGTGGGTGGGCATCAGAGAATATACTGTGGATGTGTCTTATGCCTAGCTTACACAGATGAATCATACTGGCTGACTCATCAAGTTTAACAGTCACATTCCTCTTTTTTTTTTTTTAAATCACAAGAGCTGATACCTATAGTGTCTTTTCTCTTTCTAGTATAATCTAGAGTTTATTGTTGCTAAATTCTTTAGCATATGTTGTATATCATAGCATTTATGTTGCGTGTTTTAGTGGACATTATTAAACTAACCCTGCCAGTAGATCTCTAGCCCATATTTTGTGTTTTATGCTACTCAGATTTTTTTCCCTATGTAAAACCCCCACTAAATAAACATGTGAGTTTGTTTTTGCCCATTCTAGTACAGGAACTGTTACTATAATGATTTTTGTTTCCTGCAGTTTGGGCTGTAGTTTTATAGTTAAGATTATATTCATGTGTATCAAAACTTAGCTTGATCTTAAACACTTTTGTCTAAGTAGCCACAGCCATTTGTTTGGTTCATGTTTATAAGTAGTGCTAGAGATTAAATATATTAAGCAGCTAGACTGTAAGTAATTGTATGGATATCTTTCTTAATGAGCATTTCATTAATGGTATCTGTATCTTCCAGATGAAATGAATGACAATCCATAAGAATTGATGTAAGCTGGGCTTGGTGGTGAATGTCCATCCTAGCAGTAGGGCCAGTGAGTCAGGAGGATCATAAATTTGAGGCCAGGCGAAGCTATGTAATGATTCCAAGGCCAGCCTGAGCTATGTAGTAAGACCCTGTCTCAAAACAAACAGTTAAACAAAAGAACTCTTAATACTTAAGAAGGATTGCCATTTATTTTGACATAGTTTGTAATCATTGACCAGAGAATGAAAGGAAACGTTCTAAAATATGAAACTATGCCTACTTTTTGTTTATCACCTGAACACAGTTCTAACTTGGGGGTCGTTTCCCACTTTTTCATTTTATACTCGGATTTCTCCAAGGTAGTTCTTACCCTGCTCCGTTTCACCTTCACTTCTTGTACGTATTCGTGTGTTGGAGATTATCCTTATTTAGCTTCCTCACTTTCCCTCTTTGCTACCTCACCTTTGTGATGGTCACCATGTGATCTAGGTTTGAGGTAAGAGGAGATAACTGGGCTAGTAGAAGCAGGCCAATACCCTGAGACCATTGTCTACAGGTTGATTTTGGGGGCAGGAAAAGGTAATTTTAGAGGTTTGGTTTGCCTTACTTTATATAAGGCAAACAAAACCATGCTAAATTGTATCTATGAAGCTGCCATCTTTTTATTTAGAGTTAAGTGTTTCATATTTTAATGGGGAGACTAAAATAGGTATAGAATTCAATTAAAGTAAAATTTAAGTGTTGCTATTTACAGTAATTTCTTTTCTTCTTAAAAGTCATTATGTTTTTGAAAACTCAGAATTGATTTTACAATTACTGACTTATCAAATTTGCATTTTGTTAAGCAATACGAGGATTCTCTCCACCACATAGAATCTGCAGTTTTGAAGAGGCAAAGGGTTTGGATAGGATCAATGAGAGAATGCCACCCCGGAAAGATGCTGTACAGCAAGATGGTTTCAATTCCCTGAACACCGCACATGCCACTGAGAACCACGGGACTGGCAACCATAGTGCCCAGTGACCAGCGGCTTCCCGGGGACTCTCAGGTCTTGGGCCCCAAATGGACAGATCACCCAAGGAGCTGGAGGGGTCGGCCAAGCTGATGATAAATGTCACAATCTCTCTGAAGAAACCATTGTGCTTTTTGAGACCCTTGCCCCCTTCCTGGATGGAGGCTTGAGGGCCCTGGGACATGTGCTGTCTAATAAGATTGGGTAATCGCTGCCACAGTGGAGAGCAGTGAGCAAGGGGCTTGGGGCAATTTCCAGTGGAGGGTATCTACACCTCCATTTATGCTTGTGGTTCACACATTTACGTTTACAAA
>LZPO01008015.1:0-34348 GCA_001675575.1 Neotoma lepida
AGACTTACTTCTTTCTAAGACTTCCAAGAAGTTCTAGAACAGGCCACACCATTGCTGTCCAGTAGATTGTGAGCCACAGCTTCCCTGCACCAGCATGCTGGGCCAGACACTAGGCACATTGAGAAAGTGAGAGTGGCAAGTGTCTGCTCTAAACACCCTCCCTAGGCACCAGGTCTATGACACTNATAGGTTAGCCCTACAGGAAGCAAGCCACAGGACTGCAGGTTGGGTCTGAGCCTGAAGAAAGGTGCCCATGGACGTCACCTCTGGCAGCTACCTGGCAGGTGACCAGAACATGTTTGGCTCACTCAGTTTTTGGCTGTGCTGTCCATAGGGAAGTGTTTCTCATCTGTCGTCACTGCTACTCCCCTGCTCTCTGAGGCATTGTGGCTTTCTCTTGGTGGTTGGGCAGGAAGCCTCCGGAGCCTGAAGGAATTGCCATACTTGATGAAAGACAAAGGCTATTGATGACTATAAATCACTTAGCTGCTGCCTGGCTCATTTAAGGGAAAGGGGACATGTTCCGAGGGTATGTCTTCCTGTGGTGGGCACCCAGTTGGGAAGGGAGCTCACAGAGTGACTCAAGCTGTGCCCACCATGTTAAGTAAGAAAATAGCCCAAACCAGCAAAGCCTGGCTGAGGTACAAAGCACAGATCACCCTACTGACTTGTAGCCCCACCTCACTGGGCATCCTCAGGTGACCCACCCTACCTCAAGCACTGCTGGGACAGGCTCCAAAGTGAGCAAGTCAGAGGATGGCTAATTGGGAGCAGCACAACATTGAGGGGGGACCGTTCTGAGTAGGCAGATAAGGCGTAGCTGTAGGTGTGGAGACTGCGCTCTCACCACCACAGACCTAAAGACTGTCTAGAGTATTTCTCTGATTCTATAGTTAGGCCTCAGGGTGGAGATGCTCCACTTGCCTTGCTAGGGCTTCTGCCTCAAAAGCTGTAACATCTCCTGGATATCTGGCCTTAGCTGTTGCTTATANACATATGTCGTGTTTGAGCTGTCTAGAGTGATAGGGATACAATTGTTCTGTAGACCCTTGTTTTCACCTGGGAGATGGTGTAGTCTTTGAGGCATCACAACTTTGTCCTTTGATGCATAGACTATACTTTTGATTGTGCCAGCCAGACATAACAGAGGTTTTGATACTGAGGATTATTCAAAATATTTATATTATCATGCAAAAAGTGGGGGAGGTTGTTGTGTTAGACTGTGTTTTTGCAGTACTGGAGATTGATCTGAGAACTTTACACATACCAGGAAGTGCGCCACCATGAGCTACATCCTTAGATGTTTTTAAGTTCCTATTTTGAGACAAGGCCTTTCTAAATTTCCCAAGCTGGCCTGGCAGTCTTTGACCTTGGGATCCTCTTGACTTAGCCTCCAAGTGACTAAGATTACATGGCTACAGTACCATGCCCAGCTAACGTGCTTTCTGTAGGGTCCACTGCACTCTGCACAGCCTTTGCCCTGCAGTCAGTGACCACAGGATTGCAGGGTTTTCCCTTGACTTTACTGAAGCCTTGCCCCATATGTCTTTGTCTCTACCCTGATTTTCAGGCCAGTTGTCACCTCACCATGTGGTAGCTGTGAGCACTAGGCCTTGTGGGGGCAAATGTTAGGATTATCATCCCAGGTGAGGAAAGGTTATGGTCAGAGCCAAGGCTGCCTTGTGTGTTCCACACAGCCAAATGCCTGTTCACTGCAGACACATAACATGGTGTTTCCCAGAGCTGTGTTTAAGGCTCACCTCCTAGCTGTGCTCCACCTTTCACTCCCTGAGACTCCGTGTGTTTGGGTTCCACATCTGCCAACTAAGCTAAATTGACTCGACTACTGCATGGCAGTTTTCCATCCCGTCAAGAAGCACCCCTTCCCTGGAGCTGGTGGGGCTGCCCACCACTTTAAGCTAATGGTGTCCTCTGTCCTTCAGTATAGCTAGACTAGTCAGGTGGTCGCCATTCATCACTGTTCTGCTCATGAAGCAGTATGCCCTTTTCACTCCCTTCGTCTTTTCTCGGTGTATTTTTCCAGTGCTGATGTCATCAAACTTGACTCCAATTGTTAACATAACCCTCTTGTCTCAGAACTACCAGTCCCCTGCTGAGTACTGCAAGAAGCGGGTTCTTGCCTCTGCCTGTACAGCTCAGTGGAACGTGAATGCTTTTGACTGTGAGGTGGAGAGTGCATAGTAAAAGGCTTTGCTGGATCCTCTCAAGATTCTGGTTCCAGTGCTGGGAATGGGCTTGGGGCCCAGCCAGGGGCTGCTGAGGAAAAAGCCACTTTGTAGTGTGGATGAAATTGTGAGAGAATATGATGAGCAGGTAATCTGACTCCCTGTGCCCAGCAGCAAGGACAGTCTCTCCAGCATGGCTGGCACACTGGAGACACTCAGCAGACACCCAGTGGACACCTCTCCTGGTGCAAGCATGGCTTACTTTCNTCCTGTGTCCTGCATCCTTAACATGCCTCTGTTGTTTCTTCCAAATCACTAGACTCTTGTCTCCTTCATCTGCTGTAGATGGTTTTCATAATGTAGCTTGAGAATTCCAGATCTGAAAATCCAAAACCAAGTTCTTAATGAGCTTCAAGTTTTAGATTTTAGGGCATTTCAATTTTATATTTTTGTATTAGGGAGTCTATGCAAATATTCCCAAATTTAAAAAATGAAATCCGAAGCACTTCTGGTTTCAGCATTTNAAATAAGGGATTTCCAGCCTACACTGCTAATCACATTTACAGAGTATTTAGCAGTGTGCCAGCCCCAATAAGAACTGAGGAATCATCTACTCCTCCTAGAATAACCTGGGAGGGAGATGATCAATTAAGTAGCTTACCTGAGATTTATTATCATCATCATCATCATCATCATCATCATCATCATCATCATCTTATTATTATTATTATTATTATTATTATTATTATTATTGTTACTACTACTACTACTACTTGGATAGTCTTATCATGTAGCCCAGATTGCCTGGAACTTGCTACAGTACATAGACCAAGTTAGCTTCAAGCCTGTAGCAAACCTTTTGCTTTAGTCTCCTGAGTGCTAGTGTTAAAGGTGTACACCTCCACGCTTTAAATAATTCTTAGCAGTTATTATTTGCTTTGTTTATAAAAGACCAATATCTTATGTTTCTACACATGTTATTTTTATCTTAAGATAGTGGAGGGGGAGTGAGAACAAAAACCCTTGGAAGTAAGAATCTGAGACAGCTTTTGCTGCCTGATGGGACCTACTGAACTTACTCTGATTGAATTTTTACTTGTCTGTGGACAGTTATTACTTCAGCCCAAACATGGTGAGCACGGTAACTAAGCCTCCTTTGTGGGTGACCTGATCAATGAATACTCTTGTCCAAGGGCAGCTGCTCTGCCATAAACACGAAACCCAACAGATTAAGAAAAGCCTCTTCCCGCCTGGGCTGTTTCCTCTGAGCTAACACTTGTCTTATCACCCACTGGGATGCGGTCTGTTGAGTCTGGCAGAGCTCATTAGTTATGTGACTTTAAAAATATTGACCCATGGTTTTATGAACTGGGTTCAGAGTGCTTTAAATGGATGTGTTCCCATCCTGCGAGTTCTGGGCTTCCCTGACATGTGCCTGGACTGCACCAGATACACACACACAAGCGGCTTCCCCTTTCCACCTGGCAGCACCAAGGCACCTGCCTTGTCCTCTCCATGTCAAAATACGGACATACCCTGCCCCCTGCCCACAGAGCTCTTGCCTCTCAAGTGAGGCCCCAGCTGAGAGAGGCAGTACATGTACTTCCCTTCCTACACTTGGTGTCTCTGGGAGCCTGGTTCCTAATTCCTTTGTCACCCTGTATGGTGTGAGCATGGTTCATGAGTTGAAGGCTTGGTCCTTTGCTGGTGACACTGTTTGGAAGAATTTTTAGGAGGAACTAGGCCGAGGGATGGAGATTCTTGTGGTCTATACCTTGCCCCTGGCTCCCTCCTCCTGCCACTCGCTGCTTCCTGTCCACAGCTGGGTATCTATCTCATGTTCCCATCATACTGCTCAGCCTCTTTGCAGGCCAGCTGACCATGAACTGGTATGTCTGGGTCCAAGCATATTTCCCCTATCACATCTTTTTTCTCGGGTATTTGTCATGAATACTACTTTACATGCCTGTCTCCGTGGGCTCTCTGGGCCTTTCTTATTTCCATGCTCTGCACAGTGCTTGGCTGTAGCAGGTGTCCAATAAAGTTTGCTGTGAAAGCAAAGGAATGAGGTTTACATTGGAGTTATAACATATATAATTATTAGTCTTCTAATTTGTGAGGTGCATGGTGGAATTTCCCAGGCTCTTGCATTCTAGGGCATTGTGTAGGAGCCATTTTTCTAAGTTTAGCAGTGGGGACAAAACTGCCTTGTATGTAACATAATCTGCATAGAGGGTCTTTTTGGTGATTTCTGCATCTCCCTGGCTGTAGGCTGGGGCTCTGAACAGCATTGGCCTGGCTCCAGTAGTGGGCTGGCCTGAAGAGGAAGGATCTCTAAGAATGGTGGTGGTAGGTGTGGAGGCTGTGGAGTGGCTATCCCCATGTATATGCAAGGTTTACTTCCCAGGAGCCCAATGGTGGCAGCAGGTTTCTGGTCTTGTTAGCTCAATGGGCACAGGAATAATAATAATTNTTGTTGTTGTTGTTGATGTTATTAAAATGTATGTAGTGTCTGCTTACTATGTCCTAGACACTGTTCAAGGTGCTGGGAAATAAGGCAGTTGAGCTATCTGAGCCAGCAAGGTTAGTGGTGCTGGGTAGCTGTGACTGGCCCAGAACAAGGCAGGGGAGGACAGAGCAGTCAATAAATCACAAGCAGACAAGTGGAGAACACCAGCCAGGACTGCTGTAGAGTGAGCAGCTGAGTGAGCAAACTTACAAGGGCATCACTGAGAATGGGTCTGACCATGGCTTGTTCATGAATTGATGGGGTTGGAGCAAAGCAAGGATACATGTCAAAAGACCCTCCAACCAGAAGCCTCACTCCAACCTAAGTGTGTCTAGCTCTGGCTCCCAGGGTGCTTCTCAGCTGTGCCTTGGACTTCTGGTAAAAAAGAAGGGCTGGTGGTTCCCTAATGGTTTCACAAGTGCTACCCTTTCTAGGAAGCTTATTCTAAACTCTTCCCCCACCATGTGTGATACAGCTATGGCTTACTTAGATACAACCTTCAATGTCAACAGAGCCATAGAAAGGATGAGAAAGTGAGAAGGATCATCTCCTTTGTACCCTCCAAGGACTGAACCTGTGAACAGGCCCTGAGCAGCTCACCCTAGGCTTGACAACTCAGACAGCCCTGACTATGTCCCTAAGCCAAGATGCAGCCTGTCTTCCATCTGTTCTGGTCTTCTCCAGAGCCTCAGGCGAGCAGACAGAAATGGGGCCATGCTTGGTTCTGGGGCCATTGCAAGTGCAGTGTGCACAGTGGGAAGAGGAGTAAGGTAGAGCAGGCAGCTCGCTTCACTCCTTCCAGGGCTCCCTTCAGAGCTGAATGTTGTTCCCAGCACTAATGCCCCTCCCCTAGAGGTGTACTCAGGTTCCTCCCACAGCCTCTGTAGGTCTGGTCTTGTATTGCCCAGACAGAGACTGCCTATACTTCAGAAGGGACACTCAGTTACTTCCAGTGTGTCCTCTTGATTGGATAGAACCAAACAATGTTGCAACCCAGACCCACAGGGGTGGCCCCACCATGCAAATCTAGCTGTGTTTTGCCTCTGACTTGTTATGGGAGTGGACTGCCTAGGTAAGCTGATACACAAGCCTGCCTGGTACAAGGGGAGGAAAGGGTAACATCCCATCCAAAAAAGAATTTGAGAGTCTAAGTGAGGCTTGGAGTTCTTTAGGGAGCAGAAGCCCTGCAAGCATTTGGATTTCATGTGCCATCCCAGAGCAGGGCTCTCCAAAGGGAATCACTTGTTTCTGTACCTCCTCCCACTTAGCACACTCACCCCGACTCCAACAAAGCCTGGTGAAGTCGAAGCTGCAGCGGTAGTGCCCCAGCCCTGCCACAATCTGGAGCTAGTCATCTTCTGTAGCCTCTGAGACTCTGATTCCCTCTGTGCACATTAAGACCTACAGTATCTTCCTGGGAAAGGATTCACAGGGCTGGATGACAAAACAGACATAGAGCTTGTCTACATTCTTTTTTCCTTCCCACCATTAGTGGCTTCATCATTCCAGGGTGGCCTCGGAAAATGGGGCCCACTCCCCAGCAGGTCAGGCAAGAGCACTTTCTTGGAGGCAAGCAAAACACACTTTCAATAAAACAGAAGAGCCTGAGTTCCCTGGAGTACCTGGCTCCTCCTCTCTCCTATCTAGCTGTCTTTCATACTTGTGTATATGTATATATGAGAGAATCTTGTATTTTAAAACACTCTTCTCCCTTGAACATCTTAGCACCCAAATTCTAGCTTTAGAACCAAAGTTGATCCCTTCCAAAGTCAGGGGTGCACCAGTTGGTTCCCCTGAGCTTGTCCAAGCTCTGTTCTTGTTGCAGGTCTACAAAGCCAGCCTCCTCTACTTGGGCGTGAGAGGGAGCCCCGGCCTTGGCAAGCAGTCTGAGTGGGGCCACAGAGCTGTTGCGGGCAGGCAGTGGCTCCTTGAGGTGGTGTGCTTCTGTGTGCCTTGGCCACACCTCCTCTAGCCAGTGGGTCCAGGTCCAGTGGAACTGGAGAAAGGAGTGTGTGTCAACATCATAAAGGAGCCAGCAAGGCCCAATTACCCCTTGCTGCAAGGCCACACGGCACAAACTGCCGCCTGGTTCTGCTTAGGGGCCAGAGCTGCTACCCACGTGCATGGCTGTCCCGTGCCTCTGTGCACAGAGCTGAGCCTTGGGAAGAGCAAGGCTTCGTGGCTAGCTTTATGCTGACAAAGGGCTTTCAGTGCTGTCAACNGGCTGGGAGCAATCCCTTCCCCCTCCCTACTGCAGCCACTGGGCCTCGCTTTGGCAGGGCCGAGGGCTGCACTTGGATGTCTAGCCTCTGGAGACTTCCTTTCGAACTAGAAAAACATGGCTCAAACGTGCCTCACTGCAGCAGGGCTCCGCCTGATGAACCTATAGAAAGGCCTGGAGTAGATTCAGCCCCACAGACTAGAAAACCTGGCTCTGGTTCATCCACAAGGCCTATTATGTCTGGCTCCAGAGGCCTGCTCCTCTGGGGTTTTCCATGCCTGTGAACTAGGCCCCATTCATTTCCCTGTGGTTTGACGGGAACGTCCAAAACTTTGAGCAGGTTGCAGGGAGCCCAGGAGGAAAGGGGTCAGCAAGAGGCTCTAGCTGTGACGTGGGGTGGCCCTGTGGTCCAGCCATGGTGGGCGCCTTGTCATTCTGCTGCTGCCTTTTCTCTCCAGGTGCCCCTCCCCTGCAGCTTGGACTACAGCTTACCCACCCCCGCCCCCACCCACTCCCAGGCCTCCCACTTTCCGCTCCCTAGCCACCAGCTCCGCCCTGGCCTGGCCTCAAAGGGAACTGCAACAAAAATCTCTGGTTTCCCACCCCCAGCGGCCCTCAATTTAGTGCTGATCGGACCACTGACTTCCCATCACGCCCCATTCCCTTGCACTTTTCCACCACACTACACTCAATTTGGGGCCGCTGAGAGAGCAGCAGGTCTCCTGTGAGGGTGGCTGCTGCTTCCCCACCTTGGGCTGCCCAGCTGTAGAGAAGAGGCCATGCTCGAGCACACAGCTCCTGTGAGAGGCCCAGCAGCTGCCTTCCCAGCTACTAAGGAGCCCAAGGGCTCTTTAGCCCACAGTGAGGATGTGCCCATGTGGGGAAAATTTGGTTTTCAGAAGAAATGAATTTGAAACTGGCTGGGAGCAATTCTTATCAAATTTCCAAGTTAGCAGTTTTCACCAAGAGCTAATTGAACAATCTCTGTAAGTGGCCTAATTCCATTAGCATGAGATTCCCACAGAGTTCTGACAAGTGCCCTGGTGGCTGAGGGCAGAGAGGCTCTTCCTGTCTCATACTGGTTTGGTCTTTGGAAATGGATGCAGTTTCAGCAACAGCCAGCCCCTCAGCTCTGGCNCTGTGGGCTTCAGTCCCAGCCCAGCTCCAGACCATTTCTGAAACCACTTTGCAAGTGTTTGGGGTAGGAAAGGGGTGGGATGAGTTTCTCTTGTGGGTTAGCAGGTAAACTGGATCTGAGGGTAGAACAACTCATAGACCCCACTCCCTTGCCAGGCAGTATTGAGAGACCAGGTGCAGAGGGGTAGAAAATACCCTGAGTGTGGACAGGGCCTGCCCTCTGTACCACATCCCTGCCTGAGGAGAGACCCAAGGTTAGTGCCAGCTTCTTGTTCTGTCAAGAAACTGAGCTCTAGGCACAGAAACAGCAGTTGCCCTGACACCCGTTCCTGTCCTTGGGCCATGGTGAGGTAGCTGTTTCTAGCAGGTACTGTACTCTCTCTCTTCTCCTCACTGTCCAATGGGCTTGACAGTGCTCTGGGGCTACCTATCTGCCCTCTGGCACAGTGCTGGATGAGGAGGCCAGGGAATGCAGTGTCTAGCGTTTCTGTTCCTGACTGTGAGACTGAGACAGCTGCAGCATGGTGTCAGAGGTGACCTGTGACCTCTAGGGTCTGTAAGGAAACAGCATTGGCTGCTATGGACCAGCCTTCCTACGGGGAGCATGGTCAGGACAGAGGCNCTAGACCCTCAGGCCCTTCCTCTGCACTGATTTGGGAACTTACCCACTCTAGAGTCAGACATGAGACAGTGACTCTTCCCCTCCTCCTCCTCTTGGCCTGCTGGCTGGTTTCCTTCAGGCTCTCTCATAACATGAGCCTCTGACTCAGAGAGTACCTTCAGCTTGTCTGAAAACAGTAACAAGGCCCCGGCTCCATTCTGACACTGACTCTCACTGTAACTGAGTGGAGCATTGTCTGCACTTGACTATCACCCCTACCCTATTTTCCCCAGCCCTACCACCCTGCTAGGTTGCTTCTACTTACCAGCCCCAGGGGCCCTTTCCTACCCTTTCCTTTGCCTCTGCAGCATTTCACCAGGGACAGCCTGCTACAGCTCATCTACATCCCTCTGCCTCATTCTACCACTGCTGCCCTCTGCTCTGGTGTCCTGAGGGCCAGTGCACACACCTTGCTCACCTGGCTCACTTGGTCCCTGGGCTGCTCCGTTACTGCTTTGGCTACTGTCTACTAGCCATGAGCTCCTTAGCCCTCATCCTAACTGCCCTGCTTCTGTCCCCACCTCCAGCCATCACCACATCCTTATCTGAAACATCTTCCTTGTTCAGCTGCCTTCCAGCTCCCAGGTGGGGTCCAGGCCTCTCCCCTCAATACCTTACTTTCCACCTGGAGCTTCTTGGGCCAGGGTACACATACCATAGTCTGTGTGGCACTCATTTAAGTCCAGGAACTTAATACACCGCATCGCTGCTTGATTGGCATGCCCACCTTCCTCAGAGGCCTGCTTCTAACCTAACCATTCTCTGATCTCTGTCAGGCATGGTGATTCACACTGATAATCCCAGTCTTCGGGAGGCTGAGGCAGGAGGATCACAAGTTTCAAGCCAGCCTGGGCTACATAGAGAAGACCCTATCTCAAAACAAGCAAGCAAACTTTTTAAGTAAACTGTAAATAATAAGCACATTTAGGACACAAACAAACATATCCAAGTTCAGGTCCTCAGATGGTGGGGTGCCATCTCGTAAGCTGTGCTGAGCACACTTACTTCTGAAGGTGAAAATGCATATAATAACAAATGACCAAAGCAAGCCGTGGCAGCTCATGCACATCTGTATCTGTCCCTTTCTCTTTAATTGGTGTCAGCGCAGTTCTGGGTGCAGTTGCCTTTCTCTTTAATTGGTGTCAGCGCAATTCTGGGTGCAGCTGCCTTTTCTAGGGAGTGTGCGTCTGTGGTGTGTGCTTACATGTAGGTTGTTTGTTACTTGCTATGAGTTGAAACCCTGGCTCAATTGTTCCTGAGGTGAGAAGCTGCAAACCTGCCCCCTCTCTCACCAGGCCTTGCAAGCCCTGACAACAGGTAGGGGATGCTGTGAGTGAGGTCCTGGCTGACAGTTTTCTGTCACAGCACAATCCCACCCAAGACCTCCAGAGTTGAGGGGCCCTAGTGGCTCAGGGCTCCAGATGCTCAGCAGATGCCAGGCCTGGGACTGAGGCCCCATCTTTGAGGGCTTGGCTTGCTGTTCTGGAAGGTGATCCTGGCTGGCAGCCATTCCTGAGCCCCTATTTAGAGCAGTTGTCAGGCAATTGCTGGGCTCCAGTTCCCCATCCCCAGCGGGACTGAGTGATCTCATGCCTGTGCAATGCTGTCACTCGGGGAGGAGGTGTCCTAAGACTGAAGGCAGGTGCCCAGACCAGAAGGAGAGTCTAAGCCGTGGCAACCCAGACAGCCCTCAGCCACTTTCCCAGTCCCATACTCTAATATACTCCAGCCTGGTTCATCTGCCCTGGGATATAGCACAGGGTATCGTTTGAGTTTGGCTGAGAGCTCATGTATGCAGCATCGCCCCTTCCCCCCACAGAGAGAATACATCAGATGATGAGCTCACTGGTCAGAGGCCACCATTGCACCCCTGTTTACACAGAACCCTCAGCCTAGAGAGTTTGGCTAAGAAAGAAACAGCCAGTGGGACTCCTGGGACCTCCAGACATTGGGCCACAGAGCCACAATTTGTGAACTCTGGGGCTATTCTTGCCTAGAAGTTCTTGGGTTCTAAGCAGCTCCTGCCAAGTCCTGGGACCTGGGACAGAAGATTCTGGGGGCCCTCTGCTGGTCACAGTGAGAATTGCCCAGGGTAGACAGGTGCCAGCAAGGAGCGCCCTCTGCTAGCCCTAGGTGAGATCTCTGTGCACCCCTCCGTGGNGCAACTGTCCCCACAGGGAATCTGAGCTCAGTGGAGGTCTGGCTGCTTTTGGCTTGGCCATGTCTCAGCCTGACAGTTCTGGAGTTCCACTGGGGACCATCTTACAGCTCCTGAGGCTCCTGGGAGTCACGGGGCTCCAGGGCCAGAGCATCTGCCAAGCCCTTTGTGGTGTACACAGGCTTGCCCCTTCCCCTTCCACTTGCAGGTGTGGGAGGATTTTAAGGGCAAGGTATGTGGAAATGGTCCCCGCAGCTACCCTGTAACAGTAATGAGAATGGGAACTTACTGCTGTGCCATCCTCCTGTTTGATGACAGTGTTTAGGTTTATGCTTTGGTCTCTCTAAATTGTTGTGGAGGGTTCACAGGCTGATGTCTTAAATCAGAGGGAGAGAGTAAGGGAAGGACAGATGGATGGACAGATGGGTGAGGGCGGCTAATGGAAATGGAATCCACAGGTACCAAGGCCAGCCTATGTGTCCAGAGCCACACCAGACTGTGATCAGGGTTAGCCATGCACTTCATTTCTCAAGGCCTCAGCTAGCCCATTGGTATTGTGCAGACGTGCAGGGAAGATAAGTAGTAGGGTTACAGTCACTGGAGAAGCAGCCTGCCTGGAGTCTGTTAGTGCCTGTTTCCCATAGTGGCCCCTCTTTCACCCCATCCTTCTCTGTGTTTTTGTCCTTGTCCCTATATGAGCTCATGATAGCAAAGCAGAAGAGATCCTGTGGAGCAGAAGTCAGGCTCATCCCAAGATATCCACTGACCTCTAGGTTCTGGGAAGGAGGGTCCCATCTGAGCCACTAGTCCAGCCCTGCTCCTGATCCTGCCTGCCTGCCTGCCTGCCATGTCCTCACAGCCCTGGTGTGGGGCCCTACTGCCACCTGCCGGCTTCATTTAGAAACTGCAAGCCTAGCTCAGCCCTGAGGTTACAAGGAACAGACTGTGTGCTCTGGTCCACAGGATTCTGGGACTGCATAAAGAGAAAAAGTCTGGACACATGCCTGGCCCCCCGTAGCAATGCCCGTTAAGTAGACAAATTCACAAACATGGGAGCATTTGAGTAACAGCCTGAGCAGGAACAGACAGAGCATCCCAGTACTCTGGAGGCTGAGGCAGGAAGAGGGATTATCATTAATTAATGTGTTAGTCATTTGTGTGGTAGATAGGAAGAAAGGAAAGCACCGCTGTGTCTTGGGCAGTTGATATTCCTGCCTGTATCCGACCCAGAACACATGTTCCCTCTGTCTGCCTTTGCACCAGCCCTGCCTGTGATCAGATATTAACCCTGTCTTACTTTGGGAAGGAAGACTGGGAGAGGTCTGTGATTCGCTGAGAGTCCCACAACAAGAGTGTGGCAGAACCAGTGTTCAAACTGTGTCTCCGAGACTTGGTGGTCAGTGGTGGTGATTGGCAAGTACTAATAAGCACAAGGACAGACTGAGTACTGGGAGGCGGGGTGCCTGCCTAAAATGCTACAAACTAGTGGGCAACACAAAGGCTTCTCTTCTTGAGCTGGGTCTCCTGGATAATGAAAGAGTCAGCTAAGGTCCCCATGACAGAGGTGTGCCCAGGTACCCAAGACAGGAGCCAGGCATGCCCAGTCCCCTCCTGGTGGGGCCTACACTGCTGAGGTGCTTACCGAGCCCTTACTGTAGAGAAAACTCCCTGAGGAGGCGCCTTGGCAGAGCAGAGGCAAGAATCTTCATAGCAGGTCCAGTCAGGGCATAGGAGCGGTCCTCCCTCTCTATGTCTGACTTTCCTTCTAAGAGCTTGTTTAGATGACAGGTCTGACCAAGCAACACTACCCAACCTCTAATAGAGAAATTTATCCCAGGCTTCCTCAGACACTGCCAAACCCACGGAGTTCCCTCTGTAGGAGAAGCCCGAGTCTTGACTGCAGCCTTGGGGAATCTCCTCTAAGCTGAACAAAGTCTCTAATGGCCCCTGCCTCCCGAGGGAGCAAGCTTTCTCCACACGGGACATCCTAGCTACAGTAGGATGCATACTCCCTTCCTGAAAGGCCTCATGTTCAATCCACTTAGCTGAGCCCCTACGGTCAGGGGAGAACAGTGTGTGCCCTGTCCAGGACTGGAATATAGGTAACTGACCTCAGCTGGTTGATGCTGACTCCTCCTTTGTCCGGTTTCCTGGTCTTGGCACACTTCCTCCATCTTCTATCAGTCCCTGCTTCTCCCCAATAGGGCCTTGACATATTTTCATCTTCCTATTTTGATCTTTATCCACATGTACTTACAGTATTTCTAATTGCACTGAAGTGAAGGAAAATTAGAATGATAGGTTTTCTTACAAGTGAGTCCTAGAGGAAGCCCAGCCACTCTTTCCACTAGAGATCTTTACTGTGCACCTTCTCTGGACCAGGTATAACCTGAGAGCGTCCACCCTTCAGTGGGAAATGAGGCATCTTTTGTCACTGTTCCCCAGGAGTACTACCATTTGGCAAGGAGACCACACACACATTCACAGACCAAAAGAGAAAATCATTATTGACAGGTTGACTCTGGGAGAACCTGAGCATGGAGATGAAAGAGAAAGAGATAGAAGGAGCAAGTTTGATCAGGTCACAGGAAGGTTCTTACACTGAGAACTAAGGTGTAAGAGAACCAGCTGAGCAGAGATCTTGGGACAGGGGCAGTGTCATCTGCCTCCAGGGTCCCTCTAGTTACTACCCTTCCCCCACAGGCTTGTAGAGGAGTTCATGCTCCTGGCCAACATGGCAGTGGCCCACAAGATCTTCCGCACCTTCCCGGAGCAGGCCCTGCTGCGCCGGCACCCACCACCACAAACAAAGATGCTCAGTGACCTGGTGGAGTTCTGTGAGCAGATGGGACTGCCCATGGATGTCAGCTCTGCGGGGGCCCTCAATGTGAGTGCTTGTGGGCAGGTAATGGGAAGCCCTGCTTGGAGAAAAGAGATGAATCCTGGAAGTTGGGCTCGTGGTGACTTCTATGTCCTGTGTAGTTCCTCCCTATTTATCCAGGTCTCCCTACAATGGGGAGGATGGCTCCAGATATCGGAAAGCTCTATTTTCTAGTCAAGACCAAGGGAGGCTACTCATGGTGTAGCTACTGGCATGTCCTATAGCAAGGGCTGGATTAGTCCTTGCAGAGCTGGGCTGACTGAAAACAAGGAATCTTTCTTAGAGGAAGTCACTTCAAATGCCACCTTCTTGGAGCTAAGCATTAGGGGGTTGCAGAAGCAGTGTTCTGGCTCATCCCACAAAAAGAAGACCTCATACTCATGCTCCAAGTTGGGGTGGGGTGGAGGGGCAGAGGATTCCTCTGGTCATGAGAGCTGGCCTGCCAGCTAAGCATGGAAGATCTCAGGTCCATTGTGTGCCACTGGCTATGGCCCACTGCTCTTGTGCCCTGCAGGTGGTCATCAACACAAGGCTGGGCCCATAGCCTAGGAACCCCTCTCTACCCTCCCCAAACTTAGGAGTTATCGGATGGTTATCAGGTGAAGTCTCAAGCCTGACCATATCTCATACAGGTTTCTGGGGTTTACTTCTAGAAAAGCCTGACCAAAACATTTGGAGATGACAAGTACTCTCTGGCCCGGAAAGAGGTGCTCACCAACATGTACTCCCGGCCCATGCAGGTAAGGAGAGGCCACACCTGTCCTTGGTCCCAGGAGTACCTGTAACTCTAGCTGGCAAGCACCATGTGTACATAGCCCACCACTGCCTTGCTCTGCTCTGGGGCTTGCTGGATAGAGAGGAGCTGAGGAACACTATCAGGCAAGGGAAGCTGCAGTCACACCTGGGATAGGCAGCACCTGGGCTCCANGAGAATCTTGTGTGTGTGTAAAAACATGCTCCAGCCCTCAAGGCCTGCTCTGGCCTATGGCTGCTAGAGACCCGGGCAAGAGAAAAGGCTTCCGCCTTTACTGCAGCTGCAGAGTCTGGCCAGGAGAATCAGTCTGCTACGAGCTTGGGCCCATGTCCCCAAGCAGGTGACAGCTATGAGGTAGACAGATGGGCTGGCTCCTAGCAGCCTGTCACAGCCCTCCAGGCTATACTGCAGTTCCTGCAGGGCCTAAGCGTCCTGGGGATGGGAACCATCTCAGTAGATTGGCAAGTTGACGGGAGTTATGGGTACTAATGGGGTCAGCCGTGGGTCCCAACACTTGCCAGGGCAGTGGCAGGCCATTTTTCAAGGGTCAGTCACTCTCGGCAGATTCAATCTGTTCATGAGAGTCAGGTGGCCTCAGCCAGCCACAGCTGATTTATTTCCTGATAACTCTTGGCGCTACTAGGATAGAGCCATCAGAGCCTGTGGGGGCCTGGCTGCCTGTTCCATGCTCCCAATCTCCAGTGTCTGTTCNTCACCCCTACCCTAGGCAGTGCCCGCAGCAGAAGGGCTGTGCACCTTGCTGTGCTCACCAGAAGCCTTGTGCTGTGCCCTGTGGGGTGCTTCTGCCACCCAGGATTCCAATGGCAAGGATTGACCTAGTGATGGGACAGACCAGGGGCATAGCAACAGCAAAGACAAAAGTGAGAAGAGTAAGGACTGGTTCCCAAGAGAGCTGCTGAAACAGGACCCCAGAGCTGTCCCAAGGACCTCTGGCTACTGCAGAGAAGCCATTATTGTTGCCCTGCCTAGAGACAGCTACACTGACCAAGAAGGAGCCTGGACCTCTTTCCTCCTCACGCCAGCCTTTCTGAGGAACTGAGCCACTACTGAAAACAGAGATAAACATGACTTGCTGTGAAGACTATGCCCATTTTCTCTAGCAGTTTGCCCCAGACATAACTCAAGGTCCAGCAGGGGTCGTACCCTGAATTCCAGGGCTATGTACATGGAGTAACCAGAGCCGGCAGTCCATTTGGCCAGGCACTCTGGAGCTTTGAGGGGAGTGAACCTCCTTCCAGGCAGCAGCTGCTGATTCCAAGGGCTGTGGCAGGGCTGAGGCCAGACTTTGTCTAGATTGTACTGAGCTGAGAGCAGCTCAGTGGCTCTTTTTGCTCAGGTCTCTTAGACCTGTGTGTCACCTTGGGCAGTTGGTCAGAAGCAAACAGATGCAGGCTGGGAGGCTAACAAACTGCCTATGCTGCAGTACTGTAGAACCAATGGGCAAGTGTGATCATCAACCGGGCAGAGATCAGAGCCAGGGGGATGGGGTTGGCTCAACAAATCTGAGGAGCTCCTTATGGGCTGCACTCTCATGGGGGTTGGCACCTTCTTGTGCTGGCTAGGGACATGTGGCATCCTCAGCTTCAGCTGTGTCTCTAGAAGACAGTTCACAGCCCTGGGCCACCATACCCATGTGTGTTCCTGTCTGAAGTCATCCTGACCTAGGGATGGAAGCCCAGACCCACCCTAAGGAGGATCGGTCCCCAGGCAATCCCTCTGCATCATTCCTGGCAGGGGCTCAGCAGCCATGGGCCTTAGGAAGAGGAGCCCTTGCACAACTGCCCTGGTGGCTAATCCCACAGGCTAGAGGCCACCTAGCATCCTGAGGGCTCCTAACACCCCATACCCAGCAGAGACATAGCTCTCTGGGCTATTCCAAGCACTACCCTCATGGACAGAGTCTTGGCATCCCTGGGCATGGCTAACATATGGATCCTGAGTAGGAAAAGGGTCTGAGCACCACTGTCCTCCATGGCAGCTGCTAAGATCCCTTAGGAGATTGACCCTGGCCCCAAGGGCCTGACGGGCTTTGATCAGCTGCCTACAGCTTACAGGGGAGATCTGTACCAACCCTGCCACGGGCCAGACTCTGGGTCTCAGCAGCCACCAGACCCAGCCAGGCTTAGTCCCACTCT
Source organism: Neotoma lepida (assembly GCA_001675575.1). Classification (NCBI taxonomy): domain Eukaryota; kingdom Metazoa; phylum Chordata; class Mammalia; order Rodentia; family Cricetidae; genus Neotoma; species Neotoma lepida. The sequence continues at coordinate 16,664 of LZPO01008015.1, forward strand.
CCCTCCAGATGGCACTGTACTTCTGCTCTGGGATGCTGCAGGACCAGGCACAGTTCCGGCACTATGCTCTCAACGTTCCCCTCTACACACACTTCACCTCTCCCATCCGCCGCTTCGCTGACGTCATAGTACACCGCCTCCTGGCTGCTGCTCTGGGTAAGGGACATGACTCTGGCCTGGGAAGGGCTTTGCCAGTCAAGAGTTACCCACTCAGAGTAAGTGACCAGAGACCACATTACTGTGATCACAGAAATTCCAAGGGTCAGAGAAACCTAAATTTGGACACGTCCACCCACACCCAGATGATGGGAGCTGCAGTGGGACTTACTGAAAGCCTGGGACCATAGTTGGCCCCAGAGCCCTTGCCTCAGCACACAACTTTCCTCAGCCCCCTCACTAGCAACCCGGATCACCCTTTCCCCAGGCTACAGTGAGCAGCCAGATGTGGAGCCTGATACCCTACAAAAGCAAGCTGACCACTGCAATGACCGCCGCATGGCTTCCAAGCGTGTGCAGGAGCTCAGCATCGGCCTCTTCTTTGCAGTTCTAGTAAAGGTGAGTGTCCTTTCTGGTCCCTGCCCCATCCCCGTACCCCACTCTCCTAGGTATGCATGCACTCACCAGGAGCCTGTGTGGAGCACCAGTGCAGGCCCTCCCTGGGAGGATGCCATGACTAACTAGAACATTGTTCCTACAGGAGAGTGGCCCCCTGGAGTCTGAAGCCATGGTGATGGGTGTCCTGAACCAAGCCTTTGATGTGCTGGTGCTGCGCTTTGGAGTGCAGAAGCGCATTTACTGCAACGTGAGTGTGCCCTGTGCAAGTGGGAAGCATGCACCTGCAGGCTAAACTAAACCCTAAAAGACTTAGCATACTCTATTGACTGCCCTTTTCCTACCTGTGCCTATTTCCTCCCATATGCCCCTGACCCAAAACAGCCCATGGTAGTTTCCCAAGCTTAGAAGGTAGGATTAAGCTGAGGGCCCTGCTGTCCCCATCCGTGAGCTGTGTAGGACATACCGAGCACCTCCCTCAGCAGTGGGCTTCACTGGCATGTGGCAATAAAGGGTCCAGATCCCCGACTCCAAGTTTGTCTGATAGACCCTACCCAGATACCCAACTAGGCCTGCCTGGGACAGGACTTCAGGCCAAGAACCAGGCCTAAACTTTTCCCTAAAGACCCGGGCACTCAGAACATAACCAGGATGGCAGGATGGCCTGGGGTGTTTTTATAGGAACATGTGGAAGGAGAGGCCAGAGGATGGCCAGGACTGCTCTGAACACCNTGTCCCTGAGAAAAAGGAAGAGACCTGTCCTGCCTTGGGTTCTTCCCGGGGTGACAGTTCATTCAAAGTTCTCTTGGTGCCTACCATAATGTTAGCTGGGGGCTTCCTTTAGCTTCTCTGTGGTCACCTGGCTCCTCCACACAGAGCACTTGGGGAAGAATGGGGCCCTGCACTGGAAGAGACACAGAATTCTTTTTTGTTTGTTTGTTTGTTTGTTTGTTTGTTTGTTGGTTTTTCGAGACAGGGTTTCTCTGTGTAGCTTTGGCGCCTTTCCTGGAACTCACTCGGTAGCCCAGGCTGGCCTCGAACTCACAGAGATCCGCCTGCCTCTGCCTCCCGAGTGCTGGGATTAAAGGCGTGCGCCACCACCGTCCGCCACCACCGCCCGGCTAGACACAGAATTCTTAAGGAGCTAGAACAGGAGAGGGCCAAATGCAGCTGCAAACATCAGGCACCTGTGGATCCTGAACAGGATGGAAGTTCAGATCTAGGTCAGCTCTGCTGTTACCTGGCCCTGAGCCTGGGCTGTTAGACCTCTCGCCAGCAGGGGGCGCAGCCATCGGGTAGTTGAATAAGCCTATGCAGATGTGTTCCCTTCCTCTCCAATTACCACCGGAGCCTTGGTCCCTCCCAGGTTGCCCCATGGTCCTGGGTCACCCTTCAGGTGCAGCTTTGGGCAGAGGTGACTTGGCAGGGGCTCCTGAAGCTGGATGAGTAGGGTGGCCCATGTCTCAGGCCAAGCAGGCAGCAGCAATAGGGTACTGGATACAAAGATTCCTCCAGCCAGTCAGGAATATGCCAGGGCAGAGGGCCACCCCACNCAGGAGAATTGAAGGTTCAGAGGTGGCATCTAAAGTCCATAGCCTGAAGCTCTGGTGTGTACACCCCCAGGCACTGGCCCTTCGATCCTACCACTTTGAGAAGGTGGGGAAGAAGCCAGAGCTCACTCTCCTCTGGGAAGCTGAGGATCGTGAAGAGGAGCCCACACGGCAGGTCAGCCCCTGCTGTGCCCCTGAGCCCGCCTTCTACCTCCCACCTGGGCCCCNGTTCTTATCTGCCTCTCATTTCTCCTCCAGCACTGTAGGCTCCCCAGTGGGGTTTCAAGCCCTGCACTTAAACTCCAGATATTATATGGGAACACCCACTAGAGGCAGAGACAGGAGCTGTCCCCCTCCCCCAAACCTAACTTTCAGAATTCTTTGAGAAGTTGATAAAAGTTGTGGACCGTATATCCCTCTTGTTGCAAAGGCTGGTCCAGCCCCACCTGTTCTCCTGATCCTCACGAATGGTCACTGAATACCAAGTGCCTGCATGGTGCTGTCTGGCCCATTGATTCTCCCCAGGCCCCATGACTCCCATTTACAGATGGGCAACAGAGGCTCAGCAGTCAGCTGGGCTTTGATCACAGGCCCTTACCTGTTCTCTTCCTGTGCCTGGCTCTGCTACAGGTCATCACCATCTTCAGCCTGGTGGATGTGGTCCTGCAGGCAGAGGCCACAGCCCTCAAGTACAGTGCTATCCTGAAGCGACCTGGCCCTGAGCGTTCCCTGGGCCTGGAGAAGGAGTCTGATGAGGAGCCTGAGGACTGAATGCTAGCCCAAGCCAGGCCTGTGCCTGCCCTGCCCTGCCCTGCCCTGCTGGCTTTTAGGAATAGGACCTTTTGACACCAAAGGGGATTTTTAATTTGGTTTTTAACAACTCAGGGGTTTGTTTTTATTTTTTATTTTTTCATTTTATTTTACTTTTGCAGCTCAGTTTTTAAATGAACTGGGAGGGATACAGTGTGGTTGGGGGTCAGGGAGGGAATGCTGAGGCCTGGCCAGTGCTTCCCTGAGCAGAGAGGGTCCCAGTCCTCCTGGGCAGGCAGCCTCGCTTCTACCAGGCCACTCACTGCCCTTCCCTGCCCAGGAAATGGGGGTTTTCAGCAAATCAGTGTCATGGAATAAAATCAAGTGTGAAGTGCTGTCTGTGTAGATGCCATGGGGAAGCCTGGCAGCAGGGTGGCCTGTGCACCCAGGGCAAGGGGCTCCCTAGGAGCCACCCCACAGCTGAGCTGGGGTCATCAGCCCAGGACCTTTCTGCCAGCTCCAGGGTGATTCATGAGCCATGTGTGGCAGATTGATGCTGCAGCCTCCTTCTGGCTGATTAAAAATGTAATTAGTATGCACAGCAGGGAGCTGCCAGTTACCCTGTGCATGTGACTATGGCCATCCCTCCCCACCCTTTCTCTCTGCTGCCAGCCCATGGGATCTGGGGAGGTGGGGTACAGCCTCTCCCTCTTGTATACCATAGACCAAAAGCTCCCAGTAGCCCTGTTAGCATCTGTGATATGAGTAGGTACCTCAATATCTNCAGTTTCAAACCTATACCCTAGCATTGTGGAAGGATTATGGTGATGGGGGAAGCCAGGCCTTCCAGAGGGCGAGAGCCCTTCACACCAGATCCCACCTGACCCAGACACCTGCCTAGCATCTTAAGCACTGGCAGACCATACCCTCATGGCCTGGGGACCTGGGCACAGCCTATCCTCCTTCCACCAAACTGGAAAAGTATGAATTGGCTTCAAGAACTACTAGAATCTAAGATGAAAACCAAAGCAACCAAGGCTCTGTTCTCTGATGCTATTCCCTCTGGCATCAGGATTAACAGACTCATCTGATCTGGTTACAGTGATTTTCTTCAAAGAAAGATTCTGTAGAGTCCCTGGCAGGTTCTTTGCAGTGAGTGACACACAGCTGCAAGGATGCTGTGGCCTTAGGATGATGAGAACCAAAGACATCCCCACGCCTCCCCTGGGTTCCTGCCTTCCTCAATGCCTTGTCAACCTCAGCCTTTATCTGCCCATCCTGCCACCCCTAAGATGTCTCTTCCCAGACCAACGTATCTGAATGGGCAGATCAGTAAGGGCTGATGATTTGGTGTCTAGGTGAAGACGATTCTGGTGCTTCCCCAGTCCTGGATACCAGACTAAAGGCCCCATCCCTCAAACCTATGCCACCCTCTGAGGAGAAGCAGCCAGCTTCTCTGCTCTACCAAGCCCAGCCTCCCATTAGCTCCTTTCACTACCTCCCCAGAGTTCCTTAAGGAAGCAGTGGTGAGTACTGGGTTCTCTCAAGACACAGAGGCTAAGGCAATACCTTCCTACTGCCCCCACAAGAAGTAGCTGACCAGTCAGCAAGGAAATTTTTTGCTGTATGGACTTGCTTAGGGGGCAGGTGCTGGACTAGAAGCCTCTACAACAGGTTGGCTTCACCCTCAGGCTAGACATCATGTCACTGGGAACTCTGAGGCCATAGAAGCCCTGGGTTGCCCCCAACCTGTCTGGCAGATGGAAGTCTCAGGTCTCCATCTGAGGTGGTGCAACCAGACTGCACCTGTCCAGAACTTAACCCAGGCACCTGTCCTTCTCCATTACCACCCAAACTCAAAGCCAGTGGCTGGACAATCTTCCCACACCACAAAAGCCGAGCCTTTTGTGTTCATTCAGCACTGAGTCAGTACACCAATGGAACTTGTATACACGCACCACTGCTGGTGATGGGCCCTCTGTACCCCACACTAAGGGGACTGTTGACAGATGACAAGACATAAAACCTCATCAAAAGGAGTGCTCATTCATTCAGCTGTCCAAGACATCTACCTGCCACTGCAGGCTGAAGCACAGGGCACAGAGCCAATCACTGGCTTTTCCTCAGGGGCCCTTTCAGGTCCACATAGAAGGAAGACTGACACAATCCCACTCCGTGACTGGGATCTGGCAAAACTCAGAGCAGGTGATGAATGTTTTCCCAGGGGAAGATGGAGCCGACTGTGGGCCCAGCATGGGTGAGGGAGCTAAGGAGGAGCTTATACCCCACCCTTCTGAGGAGAGAGGCTGATACCCTCCACAGTCCAACTTGGGAAAGACCCCTGGAAAGGGCTCCAGTGGGCCTGGTATGGTGACCCACAGGAAGCTGGGGCACTGTGCACTGGAGGCATGGGAAGACAGGGAGCTGGTGCCAGCAGAGGCAAAGCCACTGCAGCAGCCAGTGAGGATAGTCCAGGTGAGAGGAGGAGGGACTGAGAGGGAAAAAGTACAAAATCCTGGGGTGGAGGTCTCCTGGAATTGAGGTGACATGAGCACAGTGGGAGCGGCAGAGGCCAGAGGTGGCTCCTACTGGGGATGAGTGTTTCCAATGAGGCTGGCCTGTGAAGGAGGGCTGAGCCATAGGGCATTGGTGACTCAGTGAGGTGGCATGAGGGACCATGTGTGGAACAGCTGGGCTATGTGAAGAGGATGCACTCCCGGAGAGCATACAGGCAACCCAAGAGGCTTAGAAGAGGCTAAGTGGGGATAGTTAGGCTCCGGGAGAGGGTATTGCAATCAGTGGGAGCCAGGGCCCTGGGGTCAGGTCTCCCATTAAAGGCCATTGGATATAGGTTTCAAAGAATACAAACACTTGCTCTCACTACCTCCCCACAGACCACCAAAAGGCAGCAATTGTTTTGAGGGATTCATTGTGAAGGGGAATGAAAATAGAGGAAGAAGTTGCGCTGGGAACTAAGGGTAAGAAAACAGTCCCTGTTAGACCTGAGAAAGGCAGATACAAGGCCATCACTCTGCAGTACTGCACAACATCCAACAAAGCTGGGCCGCTGTGGGCTGGGGTGGAGAGAGGTCGCTACAGAAGCCAGCATTGCCACCACACTAAATAAACTGGCCTGTCCCCACACCAGCAGACAAGAGACCCATCCTTGGGGAGGTAAACTGAGGCTCTCTGGGCTGGGACCACCAGGCCTGGTAAAGTCTCCTGTGCACAGGACTCCATGAGATGCAGACAGAACCTCAGCCCCTCTGCTACAGGATCTAGTCAGCCCTCAGGACTTCAGCAGCCTGGCAGGAGATTGGAAGCATCTTCCCTGAGAGCTTCCTATCCCCACATGAAACACAAATGTGGCATCAGAAGCTCCCCCAAAGAGATCTCAGCCAGGTTTGTCATGGAGAATCAGTCTGCCAAATCCCTAGGGTACTCCGGCTTCTAGTCACTTTGTGGGTCCAATCTGTAAATAAAGACACCAAGGAAACTTCTTTTAAAAAAGAGAACAAGTTCTATGGAGAAGACAGACCACACAGGGAGAAGAAACAAAGTTATCACTGACACTTTTAAAGAAACAAGAAATGGAAAAACAAGGGCTAGATGCTAGTTAGGCACAAAAGAAAGGCCTGCTGAGGTGGCTCAGCCAGGAAAAGGCACCTGGCACCAAGTCTGCCACCCTGAGTTCAATCCCGGGACCTACATGGTAGAAGGAAGACCCTGACCGCTATGCATGGGCCAGAGTTGCACTTGAGTAGCAACCAATTATGGTTGCTATGTAACTTCCTTAAAGCATCAGTGGAGTGTTCAAAATATCCAAGCTACCATAAAGGCCATCCAGTTGGCTGCTTGACTAATCAATCATCTTAAACTCAAGGTTCCAGAGAGGGGTATAATTGCAGTCCAATCTCCTTGGCCCCCCAAATGTCTTAACTTATTTTAAGGAAAAACAGCTGAGCAGCTCACATTTATAATCCCAGCACTTGGGAGGCTAANGCAGGAGGAGTGCCNTGTGCTGGCAGCCGGCCTGTGGTACATAGCAAACACTAATGCAGCCAGAGCCATGCAGCAAGACTGTCGGCAGCCGGCCTGTGGTACATAGCAAACACTAANCCTGTGGTACATAGCAAACACTAATGCAGCCAGAGCCATGCAGCAAGACTGTCGGCAGCCGGCCTGTGGTACATAGCAAACACTAATGCAGCCAGGGCTATACAGCAAGACTGTCAAAAAGAAAGGAAAAAAATAAACCTTAAAAGGGTACTTAGAATAAAAGCCCATCATTAACTTTAATGGTATTTAATGGTGCTCAATTCTTAACCAAATACCATTGGGAGGAATTAGATTAGTTTATATCTCATATACCTAAAATGGTAGCCGCAGAGTGCTCAGGATTGAGGGACAGGCCAGCACCACCAGGTGCGTGAAGCATCCAATCTAGAAGGTCCTTGCCTGAGGTGGTAGGAGAAAGAGTGTCAAGTTATGGGCAGAATCTGTGATTAAGGACACAGAAAATAACTCATGTGTGGAGAGAAAAGAAAGCTCAGCAGTTAAGAGCACTGACTGCTCTTGCAGAGGTCCTGAGTTCAATTCCCAGCAACCACAAGGTGACTCACAACCATCTGTAATGAGATCTGGTGCCCTCTTCTGGCCTTCAGGCATACATGCAGGCAGAACACTGGATACATAATAAATAAATAAATCTTTTAAAAAAGAAAGAAATATGTGACAATAAAGTATTGGATGGGGGTGGGGTGATGCAGACAACAGTACACGCAAGAAAAGCCATTCTTGGTTTATTACCTGGCACTTCTGGCAACAGCACTTCCATGGCACTTGCATTCTAAGATAAATGCTGGGTGAGAATCTAAACTGCCCTGGAACCATATTTCAAGGATGGAGACATGGGAAACGTGAGTAGCCAGTTTGCTTTCCTCAGTGGGAAGTTGTGAGGGGTTAAAGATGGCTGCAGACCCTCGCCNACCCACCACCACACACTCTCTCTCTTGTTGTCCTTCCTCTTGAATCAGGACAGGTTCTTTGGCTCCTGTGTTCAGATATGGCAGAAGCAATGTTGCACTGTCTCAGGCCATGCCTTAAGAGACAGGTTGCTTCTGCTCCCTGTCTGGGAGAGCCACACCTTGAGGAAGCTTTGAGCATCTTGGAAATGCATTCCCCATCTCCCACCTAACCACCCCCGTTGTGGCCTTATGGAGGAGACACAAAACCCTGTCCAAATTGCAGGTTTGTGTCAATAAAAAATATTGTATGTACATTGTTTGGGGATAGATCATAACAAAATATTAATGAAAAGTATCAGTAGACACAGCTTAAAACTGAAAATGGAGAAATGGTTTTCATTTTTCCATTTTTTTTTTCTGAGAGGTATTGCTTTTACAAACTGGTAACTATAACAATTAAAAAATCCAAGATGGGGTTATGGGGACTAGGGAAGTGACTCCACAGATAAAGTGCTTGCCATAAACAGGAGATGGACTGAGGCTCTGACCCTCAGAACTCACACAAAGTCAGTGCAGGTGTGGCAGCTGCCTGCAATCCTAGCACTCAAGAGGCAGAGATGGATCTCTGAGGCAAACTGGCTAGTTAGACTAGCTGGGATCAGTGAGCTCTGGGTTCCGACAGAGATCCTGACTGTCAAGTGGGAAGCAATCCNGGAAGGTACCTGCCATCAATTGTGGAACTCCACAAACCCCCACATGCACACACATGCAAGAACACAGAGAGGGAGAAGTGGTTGCCTCTGAGGTGGGGAATGGAGTGAGGAACATGGAAGTGCTCTCTCATTTTGTTTTAATAAACCTGCCAGATCCATTTGACACTTTACATCTACGTATAATTCGGATTTAAAAAACTAAAAGTAGGGGGAGGAAGCTATTTATATTTAGTCAGAATGGATCCACAATTGGCCTAAAAGCTTTCCTGTACATTCAGCAAGGAGTGTATTAAACAATCCATTATTCTAGTAACTAAGATAAAAATCCCTGCTGACAGGCAGCCTGGTATTGCCAGACCATTAAAATGCTTCTGTAAAGTCTGCTTAAAGACACAGGCAGCAGACTTGGTGGTGACGAATCCTGGTTTCCTCAGTAGACCTTGCAGGTTCCTGTGTCAGAGTTGAGGTTTGGATGTGGAGCCCAGGGTGTGGGGCAGCCCCAGGGCAGAGTGAAAAAAACACTAGGGGCCCTGAGGAGTGTGACATGGCAGATGACACTGTAGGGAGCTTGCAGAAGAGCTGGCCAGGGGCCTTACAGGACACCAACTAAAGGCCTTTGTGAACTCAAGTCACAGACTTCAGGAATGAGTTAGAGTAGGGTGAGAGGAATTGACACAGATTAAAAGAATAAACTCTACTCTGGTGGATTCAGAAACAATGGTGATGCTTTGTTTAGCAAAGAACGTATAGCTAGGTAGAGGAGCTCCATGGCAGAGTACCTGCTTAGCATGTAAGAAGCCTTAGGTTAATCCCCAGCAGCCCCTTAAAAAGAAAGGTTCCAGAGAGAGGGGTGTTCTGGACCTGAGAAAATGAGTGTGAATTTGCACATAAGTAAATTCTATTACTTTAAAACCTTATCATGGGGCTGGAGAGATGGCTCAACAGTTAAGAGCACTGCTCTTCCAGATGACGGCTCTTCACATCTGTCTATAACTCCAGTCCCATGGGGATCTGATACCTTCTGGCCACCACAGGCCCCAGGCACAAATGTGGTACACAGACATACATATAGGCAGAACATCTATATACATAAAAATAAATAAAAAAAAGTCTAGTCAGGCCTGTTAGCACATCCCTGTAATCCCAGCTGCACAGGAGGCTGAGGCAGGAGGATAGCAAGTTCAAGGCTGTCGTGGGCTACAGAGTTAAAGCCCAGCCTGGGCATCTCAGCAAGACCCAGTCTCAAAAGAGAAACTAATGGGGCAGAGGTGCCTTGGGGCATAGCTGAGGGTGGAGTGCTGACCTGGCCCCAGTGAGTTCCCCAAATTACATCCTCACTCTTGCAAAAAATAAACAAGTGGTCAATTAAACCTTAACATAAGATAATCTTGAACCTGCTCTATCTTTCTATGAGCTTTTATTATTTCCAAGGGGTTTCTTTCTCTAGTATATACAAAGTCATTTTAGTGGGTAAGATCCATTTAAGTAATTTATTTTACTTAAAAAGGTTGTTTTACTCAAACAGGTTCATGAACTGCACTGTGTTCCTCAGTGTTCATAAATTGTGCATCATACAGTTCTGGAAAGCAGTTAGCCAAATACCAAGGAAATGAATGCAGAATAGGGCAAGAAACAAAGAGTCTCCTTCAGCATATTTTACCTTAATAGATTTTCCAACTAACAAGTGTGCTGTTGGAATGAGATTGGCCTCCTGGTGCTTATGACACCAAGTCACAGTGAAGTTACTGAACATGGCACTATGACTTTGCATTCCTCCATGCCCCAAGCACCAGGCATCACAAAATCCAGATTCCATCTATTGACTCAGAAGGATGACTTAGGAGCTGGGGAGATGGCTCAGCAGATAAAGCACTTCCATGCAAGCCTGGTGGCCTGAGAACCTAGGGTTCAATCCCTAGAACACACATAATTTTTTTTTTAATGGAAGGAGAGAACTGACTGCACAAAGTTGTCCTCTGACCTACACATGCACCCCATGACATGCACATCCCCACATCATATACATCACAATAGTAAATTTTTAAAGGATGACTTTAAGCTACCCCTGCCGGTTGGTCCTTGGTGCTGTCACCACTGCAGCTAGACAGAGGAGGTCTTGCCTGGTAGGTAAATGAAACAGTCAAGGGTGTGCAGAGTCATCTCTGCCAGGCCCACTCCTGAACCCTCCTAGGTCCTCACAGGCTGAAGCTGCACTAGGGACTCACTGTGCATGGTCTCCTCCTCAGGAACCCTAGGGGGCTGTCTCTTGCCTTGGCATTAGATCAGTCTCCTTCCTGTTCCCACCCCAGGGCCCTGGCAAGTTCTGTGTGTGTGGATGCTGCCATCCTGCATGGCTCAGGGATTGACCTGAGTGATGAGAGAATGAAGAAAGGACTGACACACAGACACAAGCACAGAAAGGCTGGGACTGGGTAGACCACGTTCCCTCCGATGGAGGGTACCAACTGCAGCCACGAGCATTGGTGCACTGATTTCATACATATGAGTTAAGGAGATAGGTTCATGGTATACAGCTGAACAAGGGGGCAGATTTAGCTCATGTTTGTAAGAGGTCTCTAGGGAGCAGTCAGGCTGCATTCATCCCAGAGAAGGAAGCTGTGGTTGGCAGTTTGTGCATATACTGTTATAATTCTCATTCAGACTAGGGGAAGGCTTTGTCACTCCCGTGGGTCTGAGGCATTGGGGTCCTTGACGTGGCTAAGCCCATGTCAACAACACACATTCACTCAGGACTTCATCTGCTCCTTACACTTACTTAACTCAAGGCTTCTTCTGTTCCCCACAGTGAGGGTGGGGGGTGTATATTCCTTGTTGGAAATGGAATAATCAAAGCAAAACCCTGCCTCACAGGTCTCCATCAAGACAGAAAGATCGCTGTGCTGGAATGAGCCACCACCTTTAACGCTGGCCCTGGGCTTCACCTGCAGGCCTTGCAGGTTTCCAGGCTTGTTTCTTTGTTCTGAAGCTCAGGGTATAGCCTCCTGTTCCTCTGTCCCTCCCTCCCTTTTCCCCTCAGTGCAGACTAAACCAGTTCTCCCACTGAGTCCCCAAGCAGCCCTGGGACACAGGTTTTGTCCAATGCCTGTTCTCAAGTGAGAGACTCTAGGTCTCGAGAGGCAATGCTTTGAAAGAGAATCAGAAAATTGTGGAAGTTGGGGGGGGTGCAGATCCAAAATTTACTTCCTTTATTAAGTATTTTTAATTTTAATTGTGTGTGCATGGGTGTTTTGCCTGCATATATGTCTGCACCGCTTGTGTGCCTGGTGTCCACAGAGGCCAGAAGAGGGAGCTGGATCCTCTGGAACTGGAGGTAGTCAGTTGTGAGCCTCCATGTGTGTCCTGGGGACCAAACCCAGGTCCTCTGTAAAAGCAGCCAGTGCTCTTAACTACTGAGCCATCTCTCCAACTCTGATTTCTTTCTTTCAATTAGCACTTCTCAAAACTCAGCTATTCATGTATCACTTTACTGATTATATATATGTATATTTGCCATATACACCTATGTATATAATATTTGCCATAGCTAAATATGGTCTGTAGTCATATTTATTTAATGTTTCTCATTAAACAAGCTTAGGTTTTTCCTTGAAATAATTGGAAAGGGAAACTTCTAGCTACCACAAACAGAAGCCTGGCTGAGAAGGTAACAAGAGTTGGTAGAGTGTTCATCTAGTATACGCAAAGCCCTGGGTTCCATCCCCAGTACCCAGTGAATGGGATGCTGTGGTGCCTGGCTGTAATCCCAGGGCTTGGGGGAGGTGAGATAGGATCGAGAGTTCAAGGTCATCTCTGCTTATATAGCATGTTTGAGGCCAGCTGGGCTTGTGAAGGAGGAGGAGGGGAGGAAAAATGAGGGCAAGAAAGAAGATAAAAGAAGGGGGGTAATCAGAATGCTTTATATAAATGCATGAAATTGTTAAAGAACTAAATTAATTAAAAAGCAGGAAGACCACCATCACCAGCCATGAGTAGAAGGCAGCTGTGTATTCAAGCCTGCAAACAGTAGTGCCAGCCCTTTGCCTGCAGGGCTCAGGCTACAGTGCTTATCTCTGCTTCAAAAGAGATGGGAAAGTTATCACAATATTAAAGACATTCAGGAACCAACCGAGATTCTTTTCTTGATATCATCAAAGGGGTGGGAAAAGAGATGAACAGTGCATCCAGCACAGCCCATAGCCCCTGTGCCTGGGAGGCTGGAGCCAGGGATCTCTTGAAGACTCCATCTCAATAATGGTTCAGTGATATTTTATGACCTGTGGTAGTAGCTAAACTAGTCCTATTTCATCTAAAAGACCGCACCTGACACATGTTTGTTGCACCTTGGAAAATGCTGGTTGAGATGGTGATGAGAACTATGGCATGAACAGATGTATCTAATCTCAATCACATTGCAAGCCTGTCCTTCCTCTTTCCTTCTGAGACAGCTCATGCTGAGGAGGGCTGGCCAGTACACAACTGAAGACCATGACTCCTCTTATCCCAGAGTTCACAGCAAGAGGTTTAGAGCCCTGTAAGTCTTTCCTCCATCCATAGCTGGTTGTTGACAGCATCAGTCCTGTGACAACCCATTACAGGTAACTGCAGCTTCTGAGTTCATGGTTGTGATGACTGTGCCGTAGCCAAAAGACGGCATTTCCAAGTCCTTGCTTTCTGGCTTACATTCTTTCTGCTTCCTTCTCCACCTTGTTCCCTGAGCCTTAGAAGGAAGGGTGGTATAAATGTCTTTTTTTTAGGGCTGAGCACTCCACCATCCTTTATTCTCAGTGGCTGAGCCTCAAATGCAATCATTGGGCAGTGGTTGGTTGCCCTCATAACAAGTGGGCACATCTTTCCTGGCAGGGTCTTATCTAGCTCTGGTAGGTAACCAAGAGGAGTTGCAAGAGTCTATGCTGTTTTGGGAGTCTCTGGAGCATCCCTGACCAACAACTTACATGGAAGTATCCCAAACCTGGTTCTGGGATTTTTGTTTAGTAATCCACAGCTTCTAGAAAGAGCATTATCCAGCCATGGAGGGTATCTTTCCTCTAATATATATACATATACTCTAATATATATGTATATATATTTACATATTATGTTATAAGATAGTAACCTAATACATGTGATATATACAACACTTTGTATTAGCTAACCACTCCCACCCCATCCCCTCACTTTACTGCTATTGCAGAGAACATGGGTTTGATTCCCAGAACCCACATGGCAGCTTATAGCAGCAGTAGCTCCAGTTCTGGGGGATCCAGCACCCTCTTCTGGCCTCTGCATGCACCAGACATACACACAGTACACTTAGATACATGCAGGCAAACTGAAAAGTATGTTTTTTTAGTTTTTAAAGATTCATTTATTGTATGTATACAAGTGCTCTACCTGCATGTATGCCTGCACACCAGAAGAGGGCACCAGATCTCATTACAGATGGTTGTGAGCCACCATGTGGTTGCTGGGAATTGAACTCAGGACCTCTGAAAGAGCAGCCAGTGCTCTTAACCTCTGAGCCATCTCTCCAGCCCCTGAAAAAAATAAATCTTAAGAAACAAAACCAAAAGCCTTTGCATTTGCAGTATTTTTCTTCTCTGCTTTCATTTTATTAAGGAATCACTCACATACACACAGCCTCCTTTCTAGTTTCCTGGCTTCCACAAGCACTCCAAGAGAAACACACATGACTAAAGAGTAAAAGCTAAGAGCCATGTGTAAGAACGTGCCACGTCTGTCTTTCTGGGGTGGGTAACACAGTATGTATTTTTGTCCAGTTCCATATATACCTGCAATTTTCATTTTTCTTACAGCTGGATAAAATTCATAAGTATGTGTGCTCCCTTAAACATAATAAAACAGCTACCAAATCCATGAGCAGTCCAAACAATCCTGAACAGCTCTGGNTTTGCAGGTTACTGGGGTTTCAATCATCTCTTAATGTTTCTTCACCTTCCTACTTTTTTCCTGCCCTTCATCCTCATCTTCATCAGCTCCAGAACTTTCCTTCCCACTGACTTCATCTTTGTTCTCTTCAGATCTTCCTTTACACTGCAATCCTCATCATCAAACCCTTCCTCTTCACCCTTCTCCCACTCATCTCCCTCCTCCTCCTCTTCTTCCTCCCCCTCCTCTTCATCCATATCACACATCTGCAGCCCAGTCAGATCTTCCCAGTCCTCTCAAAGTCAGCTCTGTAAGGGGCTTGAAGGCACTCAGGTTAGTCATAGTTCAACAGAGCTGGGCTTTTTGTACAACTGGTCTCTCTCAGACTCTAAGCTACTGCCTTCTATTTCCCCTGAAGTTCAAATATGTGAGAGTCTCAAGTTTTGCTGTTAACCTGTCCAGACCTTCAAAAATCCTACTGCCTCCAAGCTCAAGCTCTTTCAGTGTAGTGACTTAATTAGCCTACACTTACAAAGGAAGGGAGTCTGTGTTCACAAACTCAGCCACTAACTTCTCAATTTTCCATCCTTTGACTTGAATGTTTAGGCCAAGTTCTGGGACGGTTACTTGGGTCCTGTTCCTCACCTCCTGGTACATCCTCTTCGTGTCATGTTTTCCTCATCACCTCTATTCAAATTTAATTTTCCTTGAGGCATGGGGTGGAGAAGGGAGAGAGGTGCCCCAGCCTATATTCCCACCCCAAGCTCTTACCACTCAGTTCCACTCTCAGAATTTCTGGTCCCAAGGTAATAGAGCTGAATTTATATGCAACCCTGCCTTAGTTACTTTTCTGTTGCTATAAGGAGACACCATGACCAAGGCAACTTATAATTGGAGGCTCACAGTTTCAGAGGTTGAATCCATGACCATCAAGATGGGAGTGTGTCAGCAGACAGGCACAGTGACAGGCAGCTATGGCATGGCTCTGGAGTAGTAGCTGAGCACTTATATGCATGAACAACCACAAGGCATAGAAGAGAGCTAAATGGGAATAGCATGGCTTTTGAAACCTCAAAGCCCACCTGTAGTGACACACCTGCTCTAATAAGGCCACACTTCCTAATCCTTCCCGAATAGTTTCACCAGGAATTCAAATATATGAGCCTATAGGGGCCATTTTCATTCAAACCACCACTAACTTCCTGTGGCCCTACTAGGGGCATCAAATGGGGTGTATGGAAACATTATAAACCTTCTCACTACCACTCTGGATTCCAACAACCCAAGGCCACCACTTTCTACCTCCACTGAGCCAACACTACCCAGGGTCTGTTGGCCACAGCTGGGAATGAGGGAACCCTCCTGTGTCTTTTCATTCAACTCTGTATTCTTCATAGGAAGAGTACATGCTGTCATCCGTGGTGGAAGGACTCACCCTTCCACTGTAAAGCATAGGCTATCAAATGTAGTTCTTAAAGTGCCCTGCTGGTTCATTGCTAGTCCAACAGGCACACACATATGAAAAGTCCCCCCCTGCCCTGGCCATATTACTTCTGCTCTGGAGCCCTGTCAGGCAGACGGTGTTGAGCACTGTAGACTGTCAGCTGCTGCTTTGTGTAGGGATTTATTAGGTTGGCTTACTAGATAAAGTCAGAGTCATCCAAGGATAGCCGTCTGCATGCTGGAGACACAGAACCTGTATCTTCTCAGCCCATGGGGCTGGATGCCTCAGCAGTCCCAATCTGGCCCTGAAGGAAACCGGTTCCAACATCAGCAGCATTGGCAGAGGTAGCAACAGGATAGCTGAACTTGCAAATAGGGTCCGAGAGCGCAAGAGTATGNTAAATGGACTTGTAAACAGGGCACATGAACTCACAACTGAGCTGTAAAGGCAAGCAGGCAAAAAGCAAGAGCTTCCACTCAGGCCTTCTATTTGGGCCATCCACATTCAGAGTGGGCCTTCCCATTTCATTGCGATAATCAAGCAAATCCTTATCAGGCGTGCCCAGAGATTAACCTCATCTAGATAACCCCTCACAGGTATACCCAGAGCTTTGCTCATGATTCTAGATCCTGTCAAGTTGGAAATGTTAACCATCACAAGGGTCATAAGAGTTCCTTTCTTAAAGTGGACAATGGCTATGCTTGGTTGTCAACTTGACTACATCTGGAATGAACTAAAACCCAAGTGGCTGCGTACAACTATGAGGGATATTTTCTTAATTAAGTCATTTGAAGTGGGAAGACCGACTTTTAATCCCGATCTTCTGAGGTGGGAAGTTCCACCTTTAACCTGGGCCAATCTTTCTGCTGTCAAGTGGCAAGTCTATCCCTTCACTGAACAACTACTGGATTCTTGGACCTTTCGTTAGTAGACAGTCATTTTTGAACTATCTGGACCACAGCCTGTAAGCCTTTTTTTTTCTTTTTTGATTTGTCAAGACAGAGTTTCCCTGTGTAACCCTGACTGTGCTGGAACTCTCTCTGTAGACCAGGCTGACCTCGAAGTCAGAGATCCAATTCCCTCTGCCTCCCAAGTGCTGGGATTAAAGGCGTGAACCAGCACCACCTGGCTATGTAAACTATTCTAATAAATCCCCTTTCTTCATATTCATTCTGTAAGTTCTGTTCCTCTGAAAACCCTAACTAACAAAGTTACTGACTGCTTTAGTATCTTTTTTTGTTCTCTTTTGGGGTCACACACAAAAAATGAGTGAATGTACTACAATGGGACACATTCTTCTGTGCCTGTTGGCTGCCTTGGGGCTGTTTAGTCCTCCCTTGTGTTGGGGAGCTCTCTAGTCTTTTGCTCTCAAGTGCTGGCATCTGACCTGTGCCCTTTTAAATCTGTTGCTAATTTGGTCTCTGCACTGGGCAACCCCTTTTGTCAAGCTGAGGAAGCAGAGTCTCCGTTTGGAGACTTTTCAGTGATCTTCCCTCATGATGAAAATGGGTGATCTGTTATTGAAAGAAATAGCCTTGGCCTAAGTATCTAAGCATGCTCTAATTTAATCTAACTATAGTGTGTACTGTTGGAGGGTTTTTGTTTTTGTTTTGTTTTGTTTTTACTTTTTACTCTTTGGGGGGCCCACCACCCAGCTCCCAAATAAATACTCAGAGACTTATTCTTTCTTATGAATGCTCAGCCTTAGCTTGGCTTATTTCTAGCCAGCTTTTCTTAAATTATCCTGTCAATCTTTTGCCTCTGGACTTTTACCTTTCTATACCTTTCTTTCCTTCTTACTCTGTGGCTGGCTGTGTAGCTGG
>LZPO01008015.1:49137-68327 GCA_001675575.1 Neotoma lepida
AGGTCCAGGGAGCATCATCCAGGGAGGTCCAGGGAGCATCATCCAGGGAGGTCCAGGGAGCATCATCCAGGGAGGTCCAGGCATGCACATGCTGGGATGTAGCTGTGTTATGACAGGAAAAATTGTCACATTGTAACCCAGGCTCTATGTACCAGTCTGGTCAAAGTGACCTTCCTTAAATAGCCAAACATTGGAAGCAGTCCCAGCATTCATCAATAAGACAGGGATAAAAACAGTATTTCCAGCTGAGTGATGGTGGCTCACATCATTAATGACAGCACTCAGAAGGCAGAAGCAGGTGATCTCTGTGAGTTCGGGGCCAGCCTGGTCTACAGAGTGAGTTCCACAACAGCCAGGGCTACACAGAGAAACCCTGTCTTTAAAAAAAGTAATATTTCCATAAGTAGCAAACCATGCAGCAGTGATGAATGGTAGCGTGTTTGTTAGAGGCAAGGCACACCTTGAAGGTGTGGTTTCAGACCACCACTGTCTTAGTTAGGTTCACTATTGCTGTGATGAAACACCATGGCTAAAAAAAAAGGTAACTTGGGGAAGAAAGGGTTTATTTCACTCACAGTTCCACATAATCGTCAAAAGCAGTGAAGACAGGAACTCAAGCAGGGCAGGAAGCTGGAGTCAGGCACTGAAGAAGAAGCCATGGAGGGGAGCTACTTACTGGCTATCTCCTTATGACTTGCTCAGCCTGCTTTCTTTTTCCTTTTCTTTTTGGCTTTTTGAGACAGGGTTTCTCTGTGTAACAGTCCTGGCAGTCCTGGAACTCACTTTGTAGACCAGGCTGGCTTCGAACTCACTGAGATCTGCCTGCCTCTGCCTCCCAAGTGCTGGGATTAAAGGCCTGCACCACCACAGCCTGGCTTCAGCTGCTTTCTTATGGAAGGAACCCAGGAGCAAATGTCCTACAGGTTCCNTGCAGCCCAGTGTTAGGGAAGCATTTTCTCTACTGAGGCTCTCTTCTCTCAGATGACCCTAGCTTGTGTCAAGATGACATAAAACCAGCCCGCACAACCACAGAAGTAAATAATACCTTAAAGCAAGTCACATGGACTTTGTTGTTGTTTCCCACGCATATGAAAACTGTGCTTACAGTCTGTGCTTACATATGCTAACATTATGTCTGAATAATGTATGTTCCCTATCTTAGAAGTGTGTTCCAGAGCCAGCAAGATGGCTCAGCAGGTAAGCCACCTGCCCCTGATCCTGAAACCCTGAGTTCCATCCCTAGAACCCATATGGTGGAAGAGGGAACCATCTCCTGAGAGTCGTCCTCTGACCTCCACACTCAAGCACCATAGCCCCAGTGCACATGCACACAGAGAGAATAAGTAATAAATTAATGTAAAGGAAAGAATGTTACAGCTAAGACTGTTGATGATGACAGGTGTGGTAGCTCATGTCTGTAACTGCAGCACTCGGGAGCCAGAGGCAGCCTAGACTACACAGTGAGTTCCCAGACAGCCCGGGTTACAGAGCAAGTCCATGTCTCAAGAAAAAAAAAAAAAATGAGGAGCACTGGCGTGGTGCCACACACCTGTGCTTTCAGGACTCAGGACTGAGGCTGACACAGAGGTCAATTTGTGCTGTAAGGAGAACTTGCCTTAAAATGTTCAAGGGACTATCACAGCCTTCAGCAAATTGTAACCTTTTTGCTGGTATTGGGGTGTAGTCTTATGTTGGTTTTCATGGCTGCTGTCTAATGGTGGCTAAAGGTTGGGGTGGCTGTGGCAACTTCTTCAAATAGCTCAACAGTTAAGTTTCCTATGTCTACTGACTCTTCCTCACACACAAACACACTCACAAGCATGCCATGTTGCTTGGTGGCCTTTTACCCACAGTAAAACCTTCTTCAAAATCAAGGGCTCAGAATATAGTATAGTTCAGTAGTAGTGTGAGGCCAAGTTCAACTCCCAGGACAAGTACGGGTGAAGGAGAGGGGTATGGCTGACCTTGCAAGCTACCTGACACTTACCACAGGAACCCACAGTGACAAACTCTAGGAAGACGCTGGTAGNTTGGTAGAGAATGTTCCAGCCTTCAGGACACTAGGTAAACACATTCCCATTTCTTATAAGTTACACCGCCTAGGATATTTTATTCTAAAAAATAACAGAATTATATAGTTCCCATCGTTTGCATGCCCACTCAGATAAGCATCTAGGGAGAATGTATTTACATTACTTTCAGTTTGCCTGCTTGAAATATAGTTGCCCTCTACTCATGGCTGACAGTAAAGGTCTCTCTGTTTTAGTAGTTCTAAGTAGACTTGTTGTGGTCAGCACTGTGGGGGATGGGAGGAAGTGACAGGATACCATACCCCAAGCTTCAGAACAAAAAGAAAAGCCTTGGAATCATAGTGGGCCTGTAAGTCAGGTGCTGGACGAGCACTAAACGTAGGTGCTCATCCCAGGAGAGCGACCCGTCCTGATGGAGGCCTGAGAGGCACGGCCTTGCTCTGGTCATCTCATGCCCAGAANGAAATGGGCAGCCCCATTCACTGGAGAACTTGTCAGAGCCCTTTGGTGGGGACAGAAAGGAGGCTTCCAAGGCAAAAGACATCCCTATTTTCCAGAAAGGAGCTTCGGTGAACTGCTGAGCCTCTGCGGCTGTAGCCAAGGCACAGGGGTGTCAGCCTGAGGAGACTTTGAGGTGCAGGAGTATGTCCAATAGAAGGGACGCTCATCAAGGCCGCTCCCACCTGGTGGTGGGATGACAGCCATCAGGCTTACAGGAGAACAAAGTCCTATTCCTTGTCTCTTTTGAGAATCCCAGGGCTGGGGGTTTAGCTCAGTTGGTAGAGTGCTTGACTAGCATGCAAAGTTCTAAGTTCGATTCCCCCAGTACAGTGTAAAGTTGCCACAGCAATACATGCCTGTAATTTTAGCATTCAGGTTGTAGAGGCAAGAAGACCAGAAGTTCAAGGTCATCTACAGTTACTTAGCAAGTTCAGGTCCAGCCTGGGGTAAAGGAGACCCTGTCTCACCATCACCCCCAAAAGAGGATCTCAATACAAACTGAGAGAGGACAGGCTGCAAGGTCACACAGCTGCCCCTTGCTTCATCTCCATTCTCCAATTGCCACTGCTTTGTTTTGGTTTTGGTTTTTTGAGACAAGGTTTCTCTGTGAGCCTTGGCTGTCCTGAAACTCACTCTGTAGACCAGGCTGGCCTTGAACTCAGAGGCCTGCCTGCCTCTGCCTCCTGAGTGCTAGGATTAAAGGAGTGTGCCACTACTTCCCAGCTTCCAGCAGCCACTGTTTCTGTCCTACCTGGCCTTTATTAAAGCAGACATTAGACCAGAAAGGCAAAGACAATAGAACCAGGCTGTCAGTGAAGACCTACTATGTGTCCGACTGAATGCCCTGTGCTTTCCTGCTTTCAACCAGGGAACTCTGGAATCTTCAGCCTGGCATGTGTGTGCAGGATGAGGAAAGCGGTCTAGTGACTTGCTTATGGTTGCAAAAAGTGGTAGCTACTCAGAACCTCTCCCCTCCTCCACAATTAGCAGAGAGGGGCCAAGCCTTGGAAGACTCCAGTCCCTGGACAATCTCTGCCCTGACTCTCCCCACTCCCAGCTCCTGAGCTGCATCAAGTTGAAGTGTTCCTCAGAGCCTGCCTCTGCTCTTCCTGCAGCAGTAGCCCAAGGCCTGAGGTATAACTAACCAAGACGCTGGAGGCATTGGCACAATGGACTCTGCATTCCATGACTGTGAACTACAGTGAGTAATAGGCAGTCAAGTACATGAGCCAGTGTGGCATCTGGGGAGCCCAAGGGATCTTGCTGTCTCTTCTCTGGAACCGACACAAAATGTCCTCACTGGTTTTCGTCATCTGAGCCTAGTGCAGTGGGCAGTGGAGTCTGAACAAGGGCTGGCCCGAATGCAAGACCTTCATGTTGCTCTTTCTTGTTGGCCAACATGGCATCGACCAACTGGTGCCAGGATTTCTCATTCACGAGTGGAGGCTGGCTGCAGGACCAAACCATTTCTGATGCAAGATCACCTGTGGCATATGATGGGCCGGCCCTCTAGTGCCAAATCACTTAGTGTGCCCACCTCCATCCCCCCCCCGAGACCACCTTCCCAGTGGCCTTAGGTGAACAAGTACAGACTGATATTGGTAAAGTTGGTTTTATTGTCCCAGGAGAATGGAGGGCCAGGAAGGTGGAAAATGTCCTACATTTTTATGCCAGCAAGACACAGCAGGGGGCAACTATAAGCCCAGAATTTGGGAAGCTGAGGTAGGAAGATGGTGTTCTGAAATCTAGACTAGGCAACACCCTGTCTCAAAAGCTGGAGGGGAAAATGCCATGTGCATGCCCAGTGGATTGAGGAAGAAGCCACATGTTGCTACCACCCAGATGCTGGAGGTAGTGGGCAAGGCTCTCTGTGCCGGGCCTCTTAAAGAAGTCTGGATAGAGTGGGTGGCCTGGTAAGGACCAGTGGATGGCTGTGTCAAAGCTTTGCTGGGCCCATTATCCAAGGTTCAACAGAAGTCAACTGAGTCTGGCAACGGGGGCTGTCCAGTGTTGGTGACTCAGACACTGGGTTTCAAGGCACTGGTGAGCGGTGACTGCCTGATGGTTTTACCATGGTCAGTAAGTACTGGAGCTTGTCTTGTCTCAGTCTGCAAGGCAGGGAAGTGCTGTCAGGTCTGAGGCGGGTTTAACACTCTGAGGTCTGTTGGAGCCTAAAGTGGGGCTGCAGCCTTGGCAACCCGCAGCTCAAGTTTGATCTGAGATCTGAAACATAGAAGTGGAGAACGAAACCAGAGGGACAGGTGGAATCCAGAAAACAGTACTGGCGGAAGGCACTGAAGCCAGCTGTGGGACACTGAGGTGGAGTCCAATGATTTTAGGTAATCAGGGTTCAGCTACCACCACCATCAACATTACTCCTGACAACAGGAACATCAGGGTGGTGGTCTGGCCCCGGCTCCCCTCACTGCTCTGGCCGGCAGGGGGCGGCAGGCCGCAGTCGGTGTAGGGCTCCAGGCAGCCTGCGAAGGCCATGACATGCGCGATGTAGTTCTGCTCCTGCACCCCGTGCACCAGGTGTGCCTGCGGGCCACGCGCGAATATCGCCACGTCCTCCCCGCCGTGGGTCTCTGAGGACAGCGGTACAGCCGCCTGCTGCTGGTATGTGGGGTCACCTGCAAAGAAGGGGTGTTCAGATCAGTGGCTTCCACTTCTGTGAGTTTTCTCAGCCCCTGCCCCATGTTGACAACCCCACTGAACTTACTGCTCTCTTCCTTAGTGACATCAGCTCGGACATCATTAAGGAGCCTGTAGCCGGGACCGTTGCCATACAGGATNGAGGTAAAGGATTTGCCATCCCGAGCCTTGAAGGGAGCTAGCCCTGCAGGGAGAGAGGATGACTTATTTTTCAGACTGGCTTCTGCACACCTTCACCTTTAGCCTGGTCCCAGACCCCTACATGGCAGCAATATCTGCCCTCTCCCCACCACACCTACCAAAGATGGAGGTCCCCCTAAGTGTGTAGCCACCAAAAGAGAAGACGTGGGAGTGGTCAGCGGTGACAAGGATCATTGTGTCCTGCTCGCTGGTGAGCTGGTCCGCCTTGCCAATGGCTGAGTCGAACATGATGGCCTCAGTCAGTGCACGATAAGCTATGCCTTCGTGATGACCGTGGTCGATCCGGCCCCCTGCAGGAAACCAATAGTGGAGAGATGTTCGAGTCTGCCCTGAACCCTGTTTCCTCCTCCTTTCTCCAGTCACAACCACTCACCTTCCACAAAGAGATAGAAACCTTGGGGGTTCCTGCTCAGCATGCGCACAGCCACTTCTGTCATCTCCGCCAGGGAGGGGTCCTGGGTAGGGTCTCGGTAGATGTCATATTTCGTGTGTTCAGGCTCAAAGAGGCCTGAAGAATAAAAAAATCCATGGTGAACACCAGACAGGGTATTAAGGTCACCATATAATTTCCTAATTAATGCAAGGGTTCCAGGGCAAAAAATGGGAGTTCTTACCCATGAGATATGTCACAGATGGGTCCAGGGATGCCTGAATGAGCTCTGTGCGGTTCCAAACATACCGTGCCCCCTGCAGAGACACATCCAATCTATTAAGTATATACCTTCAGATGCATGCCCTCGATAATTCCTGCTATGCCCTTTGCCCTAGTGCCCCCGACATACCTGATGCTTTACCAGCCACTCTTGAACGAGNTTCCGTCCATCCAGCCTGGTTCCAGCCTGGCTGGTGTTAGCTGGATATTCCTGGTCTGCTGTCCCCTTAGGAAACATGAACTTGCGGCCACCACCGAGGATCACCTATGATCAGAGGTGAACTTGGGATCACCTATTAGTGATCCTCTATTCCTTCCCAGCAAGTGCTTCCAACAGCACCTGGTCCCTACAGGTCTGAGGGAAGAAGGGACTTTGCTGGCTGCACCTTCTCTGCCCAGCCCACCACCAACCCCTCTACTATCCTGCAGGACTCAGAGCTCCTGTGGGCTGTATAGTCTTCAGTGAGTGACACCTTGCTCCAGCCCTCCTCCCTCATACTTGGAGCTCACATCAATGTCCATGTTGGAGATGAGTTGTATAGAGATGTCCTTGCAGCCCTCCTGCAGTGCCAAGGCAGACATTTCTGCATCCGAGTACCAATTACGGTTCACCGTGTGTGCATAGGTGCCAGCTGGAGAGGCGTGCTGCACCGATGTGGTGGTCACCACTCCCACAGACTTTCCTGGAAATGACAGGAATCAGATGGGCAACCTAGTGCTCCAAGCCTGCTCTAGCCCCTTAGCCAGGCCCCAACCCACTTGCTTTTTGGGTTTTGTTACTGTTTTGCACAAGTCCTCATTATATAGACCAGGTTGGCCTTGAACTCAGATCTGCCTGCCTCTGCCTCCCAAGGGCTGGGATTAAAGGTGTGTANTTCCACACCCAGCTTACCTGCTTTCTTTGCACGATACATCACTGAGATGACCTCGTTGCCAAATGTGGTGTTGCACTGGTTGAATCGTGCAGCGGCACTCAAGCCAATGGTCTTGTAGTTGGCCTTGACCCCACAGAGATAGGCAGTGGCTGTGCCTGCACTGTCTGGGACCTGTCTGTCCACGTTGTATGTCTAGGGACAGAGACACTATGAGCTGTGTCCTACTGGTAGACATTAGTCCTTGCTTCCTAAGACATGTCCACACTGTCCAGGTTGCCAGCTTGGACCCCAGATGTTCTGGGTTCTTCCTCCTCCTGCCATATCCAGCCCCCCATCCCCATCCCAGATGTGTCCCAGCACTCACTCACCTTAGACAGAGCCATGTATGGGAAGCGGTCCATGGCTAGGGGTGTCTCAGGTCCTAGATGGCCTTCCATCTGTCCCTTTAGGATCCTGGTGGCTGTCACTGTGGGCACCCCCATTCCTGAAGGAGCAAAATCTGATCAGACCTGAGCTCCCAGNCCTTCCTGGACCCANCNNTGGCCTTGGGTACCTGGAGTGCAAGGACCCCAGGGTGGCCAGGCCTCAAACACTCACCATCACCNAAGAAGATGATGAGGTTCTTGGCTGATGTCTGAATGGGCTGCAGCTTCTTGGCAACATNCAGGGCCTCGGCTGCCTTTTGGTTCCAGAAGGCTGGATTCTCCTCCTCTACTAGCCAAGGGAATAGCAGAGTTAGGGTCAGACTAAGGGCCCATGTGTGTGAAAGGAGCACGCACCCAAAGGAGCCTCATTACCTGAGATGACGCTAACTGACAGCTGTAGCCCAAAGGCCAACAACAGCAGGCAGGTTCCCCACATGGCTGTGGCTGGATGGTAGTAGCTCTGAGGATCGTTGAGGGAGAACCTGGAAGACCAGAATACTAGCTGAGGCTCTGACTGCCTCGCCTTAAATAGGGAAAGACTTAGTTCCTGATTGTAAGGCTCAGGGACCCTCCCTAATCCTCAGGCTCTACCCTAGCCCCACCCTACCTTGTGAACCGAAGCGTGTCAGGCTTAAGAAGGTGGCTGGATATGGAAGTCCAGGCCAATGTCCTGAATCTAGAGCTACAGTGGGATCCCAGGCATCTCCCCCACGTTAGGTGGCAGGATGAGGACAGTTAGTGTCTGAGTGAAGAGTTGTAATCTTATGCGGCAGTGATCACCAACCCTCTGCTTACTCTGTCCTTTGGGGACCCATCATGTTTTTTGTTCCAGTGAGAGTTGCTCCCAATTGCCTCTCCCCTGTACTTGGAGCAGGTAAGGTATCCAGGAGCATTGGCCAGGAGAAGCATTGAANTGAAAAGAATGAGCTGGTGGGTGCCAGAGCCTTGTGTGTATTGTAGCTACTTTTGAGTGTTTGGATGCAAACTGGAATGGAGGGTGTGAAAGACTCTGAGCCAAACCAGGCAAGGCCTGGATCTTCCTGAGGAGCAGGTGGGTTTTATCCTTGGTGTTAACCCCTATTCTCTTGGGCAGGTGGAGGGATCCCAAGGTGAGTGCTCTGCATAGATCCTGGGCACATCTGCAGGGGTAGCCTAGGATAAGGAACGGGAGCTTCCTGGAGCCTGAGGGTATGCTCAAAGAATTTCTGTGATGTAGTGATCTCACTTCAGAGTCTAGTTTGAGCCCAGATCCTGTGTGCATTTCAGCATTATTCAGAGTAGCCAAGAGGTGTGGGGGTAAGTCATGTGTTCACGGATGTCCAGGGAGGTGTGGTGGCTCAAGGTTGTAAAACCAGGTCTTCTGATCCATAGCAGGAAGATAGAAGGAAGATTAAAGGCTGTTCTGTGCTCTTGCAAATACATAGACTCAAAACCAACCAATCAGCTGGGCAGTGGTGGTGCACACCTTTAATAGGTAGAGGCAGATGGATCTTTGTGAGTTTGAGGCCAGCCTGGTCTACATAGTGTGTTCCAGGACAGCCAAAGCTACACAGAAAAACTCTGTCTCAAAAAACCAAAAAATAAAAATAAAATAAAACAACCAATCAAGCCAGATGTGGTGGCACATGCCTTTAATCCCAGTGAGTTCCAAGCCAGCCAGGGCTACACCGAGACTTTATCTCAAATAAATAAATAGAAAGGATAAGTGGGCTGGGGGTGTGACTCAGGTGGTGGCACACGTGAGTTCCAGGTTTGATCCTCACTACTGCATAAACTAGGTGTGTGAGAGGTGGGTCATGCTTGTGGTCCCAGCAGTCTAATACTAGCAGTTGAGACCCGAAGGTTCACCGGGAGTGGTGGCACACACCTTTAATCCCAGCACTGAGAAGGCAGAATTAGGTGGATCTGTGAGTTCAAGGCCAGCCTGGTCTACACAGAGTTCCAAGACAGCCAGGGCTATTACACAGAGAAACCCTGTCTCTAACCTCTCCCCCCACCAAAGAAAAACCCAAATAATCAAAAGAAGGTAAGACTGATTGGTAGCTGGCATCTGAAATCCAAGCATTGGGGACCTGGAGGCAGAGGATCAAGCTTGGAGGCCAGCCTGGGCTACAGAAGATTTTGTCTCAAAAAACCCAAACTGAAGCTAGGCATGGTGTTGTACACCTTTAATCCCAGCACTCTAATCCCAAACTGGGGAGGCAGAGGCAGGAGCTAGCTGTGTTTAAAGTCCTGAGGAGAAGCAGCCTGTGGGCCCAGCCACTCAAGGCTCAGGGGAAGGATCCCTTGAGTTCATAAGCTCGAGACTGGCCTAGGCAACATAGTGAGTTCCAGGCTATCTTGGGCTCCATATCAAGACACTGTCTCAATGATAATAATAATAATAATAATAATAATGATTAATAAAATAAAGTTCCAGCAGACTGCTTACATGGGATGTGGATTATGGAGATGAGATGTATGTGGAGAGGTAAAAAGACCCTGGGCTATCTTAGGGCCTTGAATAGCCACTTGCCTTTGTTGTTTTGAGGCAAGGCCTCTATGTAGCCCTGGCTAGCCTGAAACTGGCTATGGAGACCAGACTGGCCTTGAACTCACAGAGAGCTCAGCTGCCTCTTCCTCCTCAGTGATACCTGNCAACTGGTGTATCTGATAACGGTCGTATTGGCTGTTGGTAAACCACTCTGGTATTACCCAGCTTACCTGGTCCCCGGGCTCCATAGCCCTAAAGCTATGAATTTGACCAATTTCATCCAAACCTAAATGCTGGTATAACAGGTGTGTGCCCTGGAGCCAGCCCAATTAATTTTTCTTTTGAGAGAGGGTCTTACTCTGAAGCCTGCCTGGCTTCAAACTTAAAACAATTCTCCTGCCTCAGTCTCCAAAGTGGTGAAATGAATGGGATCAGCTTCCATGTCTGGTTTTGGATGGTGTTTGTTTAGGTTTTGGCTTTTGNGTTTTTGGTTTGGTTGAGTCAGTGTCTCATGTAGCCCAGGCTAGCCAGGAACTTGTTAGAGTAGTCTAGGATGACCCTGAACTCCTCATATTCCTGATTCCACTTCCCAAATGCTTGAATTCAGGTAGATGCCACAGAACCCCATCTATTTTGTTTTTAATACAGAGTCTCATGTAGCCCAGGCTGCCCTCAAATTCATTATAGAGCTGGGGCTGCTTTGGAATTCCTGATCTTCTGCCTCCAACTCTGGAGTGCTGGAATTACAGGCAGATGCCATCATGGTCAGCCTTGGATGGGCTTCTTTTATTTGATTTGAGTTTCTGTTATTTTGGGACCAGTCCACTTGTAGCCCAGGCTAGCCTTGAACTCAATATGTGGCCAAGGAGTGCTAGGATCATAGGCATACATCACAATGCCTGGTTTTATTCAGTGCTTGAGACCAAACCAAGGATCTCATGCACACCAGGCAAACACTTGAACAACTGAACTATGTCCCCAGCCCATTGAAGACATGGTGAACAGTTTTGCAGAGTGGCATCACCATTTCACATACCCACCAGCAATGCTTAAATGACCGGGTTTTGCTGAATCTAAAATCAAGTCCATAGCCTTGGTGTTAATTGGGCTTACCTCACATAGCCACTCCCTCTATGACCTACAGCAATACTTTATCTTTTTAAGGTTGACATAAGCGTCTCCATTTTGATTCTGCTGTTGCCATTATCTTTGCTATTGTGATAGGTGTACATCATCAAGTGCCTCTCATGCTGTTCTTATGGCAGCCCTGACTTCCTCAGCCGTGGTTTGCCCTGATTTTCTGAAAATTCTTTTATGTGCCTACAAAATATTAGAGACCAGGCACACAATGTCTGTCACCTGTGGTGATCAAAAAGATGGTCATCACTAGGCGGTGGTGGCACACACCTTTAATCCCAGCACTCGGGAGGCAGAGGCAGGCAGATCTCTGTGAGTTTGAGGCTAGCCTGGTCTACATAGTGAGTTCCAGGACAGGCTCCAAAGCTTCACAGAGAAACCCTGTCTCAAAAAACCAAACAAAACAAAACAAAACAAACAAACAAACAAAAAAACAGAAAAAAATGTTCATCTGTACCTAAAGGCTATAGACAACCCAGGCACCTAGGGCCACCTGGATCCCTGTGCCCACCTTCTGTCTGAGTCACCTGATGATGGGGACAATAGTTGTGATTCTTCCATTGATAGCTCCACTGTGGGGTCAGAGATACCAGCCACAGAACCAGATGTGGCAGTGCACAGTTGTGACCTCAGCACTCAGTAGATTGAGACAGTAAGATGGGGAGTTCAAGGTCATCTTTGTCACATAGTGAGATCCAGAGCAACCTGGGATAAACAAATAAAAAGCACTCAGTTGTTAGAGTGCTTGTCTAGTGTGCCTGAAGCCTAGGGTTCAGTCCTCAGCGCCACATAGTGGTGCATGCCTGTCAGCTCAAGGCTCAGAAGTCAAGAGGATCAAAAGTTCAAGGCCTGGGAAGCCTGGGATACTGGAGACCCTGACTCAAACAAACAAATCAGAAAAGAAATGAAGCAAACAAAACACCAAAACCTTACCAGTGAGTATATACAATGAAAAATGTTTTAATCTTCCACAGAGATTGTGACTGTGTGGGGGGGAGGGGCGCTCTAGTCCTTCTACTTTTAAATAGCCTTTGCCTGGGCCTGGAGGACACCAGATTGGTAGAATTAACTTTGGAGAGGGCTGTCAGGGTCTGTCTATTCTCTGTGAAGGAGCAGAGATGGCTCCTGGCTGCTTCTCTCCCCCAGGTCTCACCAAGACAGCTCACTAAGAGCTTGGTGACAGTCCTAGACACTCAGGGAACACATGGCAAAGGCTCGAGATAGATGTGGACCACCAAAAGGTCCAGCATGCACAGGGAGCACCAGCATGCACAGGGAGCACCAGCATGCACAGGGAGCACCAGCATGCACAGGGAGCACCAGCATGCACAGGGCACCCCTGCCTCCAGCAGGTACCTCAGGCACTCTCAGCATCTATCTCATGGGGGCCTCTCCCAGGAACAGACCGAAGCAGTGTGACCATCCTGCTTCCTGCTGAAGAAAGATGGTTTTATTCTGCCTCTTTCTCCTGGTGTCACATGCAGCAGACCTCATGTGATCAGGGGTTCCAAGTCCACAGGACCACCAGGGGTTCAGTAGTCAGGTACAAAGCACCTGGGCACTGGGGTGGGCTGTGTCTAGAAGTCATTTCAGCCCCCACCCAGCCAGAGACCCTCTTATCACTTGTAAGGCATCTCCCCTCTCAGGCCAGGTCTGCCAATGCATTTAAGGAGCTGGGCAAAGGCTCAGCCACACTCATGGCTTTCTCAACCTTCCTGACTGAGCAGTTAGGTACATTGTGTTCTGCTGTGGGTGGACCAAAAGGATTGCTCACCACAGAGCTGTGGGAGCCTGGCCATCGGCAGGGTCACAGGCTCAGTTAGGGGTATATGGAGAGTCTTTGTGACATAGGAAGAGTGAAGCCATGAAAGATGAAGGTGTCCCAGAGCATTGATACCTTAATTACTATGTAGGCTCTGATGTCACTAGCTACAAAGACTCTGATCCTCAGATAGCTGCTGGATGAGGCTCAGGACACAGACAGCATGGCTGTATTCTTGTTCACTGTCAGGCTGGACCACACAAACTCTTCCCACTGTGCACTAGTGTGAGTGTTATCCCAGGGAAATCCCCAGATGTTGGGAATTCAGGAGGTGGCCTGGTACTGGAAGGGGATGTAGGAAGATGCGGGCTCAGGCAGAGCACTGGAGGAGGGATAAATAATTTTCCTGGAGTAACCACGGGTCAAGCCTTGGAAGCCATAATATCTACCACTTAAGTAAGGAAATCAGAGGGAAAGGCAAGAGCCCCAATGAAGATGGTGTCCAGATCCCAGAAGACTCTCCCATCCTCAGCCTCATGGAAGAGCCTCTGTCCTGGTGCAGATTCTGGTGGCATACAGGGTGTCCTAGGAGCATCTGCCTAGCCTGTTGGAGGCAGATGTGATACAGAAGAAGCAGATGGCGTGTAAGATCTCGCCAGAGATCCTACAGCTGGAACAGTGGCTAACCAATGTGAGCAGCAGGAGGAGCAAGGGGCTGCCAGGGCTAGGGCTGGGACAGGGACAGGGCATACAGACAGGGACTGAGTTAATCTGCTCTCCANCCCAGATCTCTGTGCCAAAGTATAATCATCCCTGTGCAGGACGGCATCTCCATGTACATACAGCAAAGTGAGTCTGGGGCAGCTGCGGCTAAACTCTCATATGAGGGATGTTCAGACCTGACGGACAGGCAATGTGAGGAAGGTTCTGGGACTCCGGGTCATCTTCTCGGGTATGTTCAAGGTTCTCCACGTCCCTGGCCACCCACGTACTCACTGTCTTTTGTTCCCTCGGTCCCACAGCTGCGTCTGAGGATGAGAAGGTATTGCTAGCTTTGAAGTATCGTCTTCAGCAGGTGTCCCAGCTCATTGGCTCCACGCACCANGGGTGAGGCTGCAGATCTCCCACTCCTGCTCTCCTGGCTCCTTGCCTCAGGACCCCTCTGCCAGCCTCCTACAGCTATCTGCTCAGTGACCTTTAACCTTCCTGTCTCTGCTAAAGCCACACTACAGGAAGCAGGTGGGAGCAGTAGAGCACGAATCCGGATCCCCGGGTCACATACTCGAGCTCACTGCCGCCCCATGGGAGCCTGGGCAGGTTGGGGTCTTCCTGAACTGCCCTTGCCTCCTGGGATGGTGAGGTGGAGAGTCTGGATGTTTTCCAGGGCAGATGTGACCACAGCTATCTGCCCCGACCACCTTGGGGAGAGCCTGCTGGTCTCTGCCCATCTTGCAAAGGATGTGGCCTGAGAGACAGAGGACAGTAATGAGTCCCAGGAACTGCCACGAAGTCTGCCTGGGCCAGGCCACCTGCCACCCTCACCTGCTGGCTGCTCTGTGCATATTGAAGGGTGCGGATACTGAGTTAGCNATACAGCCCTTTCCTGGCCTCCACCTGAGAAGCTTCTAAGTTCAGGCTCAGCTTGAGCCTTCGCTCTCACTGCAGCCCCAGGCTGCACTCCTTGGGCCTCTTTGCTCCACCCCCTGCCCTACCTCTCCAGCCAGCTAAGGGAGCCTTAGGCCGGGNCTGAGCTGTTGGCCTTCTGGAGACCTGCAGCTTTTGATCAGAAGGCAGAGCCTGATGGTTGTGACTCACTCCACTTTGTCCACTTTCCCTCAACTATCTGCTCCTGAGACAGCCTCTCCCCGACCTGCTAATCTCCACTACCCTCCTGTCTGCTTGTACTCTGCACCCCAGGTGCCCGGGGTTTTCTTACTAGAAAGTACTGGAGGCATTGTCTTATATAACAGTTCATTTTATTGTTGTTATGCCTCTTCAACGACTGGCGGCCCCAAGGATAAGATATTCTTTGTTCAGTATCTATATGCAGCCTGAGATGGGCAGGGGTGAAGGCCAAAGGCTGCTTTGGGCTGCTTGCGGAGACCCCACAGCCTCCTGGACCTCTGCTTGATTTCCTTTCATGGAAAGAGCATGGGAGCAAGCCAAGGCCTGAAAAGCTAAGTTACTTGGATCCCCGTAAAGGGTGATGGTGTGAAGGGGAGTCTAGGGCAACCCTGGGCCACAGCCTCTTGGGTACCATTCGGTATCTCCCACTCCGGAGGCAGCCAGTTGAGAAGCAGAAGCCCTGGGCCAAGTTATAAAGCCCAGAGCGTTCACCACTCACAGGTGGCCGCCAGAGCTGTGGGCTAAACTGGTGTCTCAATATCTGATAGGAGAACTACCAAGTTGGGGCGCAAAAACCAGCAGAGAGACTCTTGGGTGGAGCATGGTGAACACAGATAGGNAAAAGAAAACGGTTGAGTTGGGGGGCGGGAGTGGTGAAAGGAACCAGCAGTGGGACCCTGGGGAAGAGCCCAGTGGGGGACTGGACTATCAGGATGTTACCATGGCCGTCCCTACTAATAGCAGCGTGCTGACCAGCAGCTGCAGCGACAGCAAGACAGTGGCCTGGCCGACAGCGCTATTTGTAACTTCAGTCTTGGTGGTCTGGCCCGGGGTGGTGGCGCTGCTCTGGCCGGCAGGGGGCGGCAGGCCGCAGTCGGTGTAGGGCTCCAGGCAGCCTGCGAAGGCCATGACGTGAGCGATGTAGTTCTGCTCCTGCACCCCGTGCACCAGATGTGCCTGCGGACCCCGCGCGAATATCGCCACATCCTCCCCGCCGTGGGTCTCTGACGACAGGGGTACAGCTGCCTGCTGCCGGTACGAGGAGTTACCTAGGGAGACCGGGTGTTCATGGGGAGCAGCGTCCATTTGCCCTAGTCTCCTCCGCCGGCAGCTACGACACTTACCACTCTCAGTACTGGTGACATTGGGCCTGTCTCCTGAATCAAGCACGTAGCCTGGGCCGTTGCCATAGAGAATGGAGGTGTAGGATTTGCCATCTTGAGCATTGAGTGGGGCCAGACCTGCATGGAGGAAGTGAGACACCTTGTCCTCTTACTGACCACTGCTTTTGGAGTGTGGGTGAGCTCATTTTGCCTGCTCAATGGTTAAATTGTCACTGATCCCTACAAGGCAGGTGCTCCTTGTGCCATTTTGACAGGTGAGAAAACATCTGTCCCCATATACCAGAGGCACCACCGCCTGACACTGTCCCTTAGCCTACCAAAGATGGAGGTCCCCCGAAGTGTGTAGCCACCAAAAGCAAAGACATGGGAGTGGTCAGCAGTGATGAGTGTCAGTGTGTCCTTCTCACTGGTGAGCTGACTGGCACTTTCAATAGCAGAGTCGAACATGACAGCCTCAGTCAATGCCAGGTAAGCTGTGCCCTCATGATGGCCTTGGTCAATACGACCCCCTGCAGGAAGCCAGTGACAGGGGAGATGATTGAGTTTGCT
The DNA here is from genome assembly GCA_001675575.1 of Neotoma lepida. Classification (NCBI taxonomy): domain Eukaryota; kingdom Metazoa; phylum Chordata; class Mammalia; order Rodentia; family Cricetidae; genus Neotoma; species Neotoma lepida. The sequence continues at coordinate 65,367 of LZPO01008015.1, forward strand.
CTGGACCCCTGGCTCCGCCTCTTTCCCTGCCAGGTTCAGCCACTCACCTTCCACAAAGAGGTAGAAGCCTTGTGGGTTCCTGCTCAGCATGCTCACAGCCACCTCTGTCATTTCCTTGAGGGACGGGTCTAGTGAGGGGTCTCGGTTGATGTCATATTTCATTTCTGCTGGCTCAAAGAGGCCTGAGAGACACAGGAATCCATAGTGACCACTAAGCTGGGAAGTGGGTAGGGGGCTCATGGCACACATACAGACTCCGGTGGAGGCCCACTGAGANGCGCTAGGGCAGAACGAGGGCATTACCCATGAGGTGAGTCACTGTGGAGTCGTTGGACGCCTGAATGAGCTCTGTGCGGTTCCAAACATACCGGGCCCCCTGCAGGGATACAACCAGTCTTAGCACATAGCCCTGAGAGGCACAGTCCTGCCCTGGGCCCTGCCTTAGACCCTTACCCTGGAACCCACATCACCTGGTGCTTTGCTAGCCACTCCTGCACTAGGTTCTGTCCATCCAGCCTGGTTCCAGATTGGGCAGGGTCATCTGGGTATTCAGGGTCTGGTGTCCCCTTGGGAAACATGAACTTGCGACCTCCACCGAGAATCACCTTTGGTCAGAGGATTAACACAGATAGACTTAGGGCTTTATGGGCCCTTACCCTCTCCTGATAGACAGTGCCTGTGTCCCCACCATGTCTGTGGGATATGCCTCTCCTGGGATTTCCACACCCCCTTACAGGTACTCCAGAGGATCTGGAGTTCAGGATGTTTATGCCTGGGACTATGGCCAGTCCAAGGTTCATCCCTCGGTCCAGCCCTCCCTCTGGTTCTTGGAGCTCACGTCAATGTCAATGTTGGAGATGAGCTGTGTCGCAATGTCCTTGCAGCCCTCCTGCACCGCAGAAGGAGGCATTTCTGCATCCGAGTACCAATTACGGTTCACTGTGTGTGCGTAGGTGCCAGCTGGAGAGGCGTGCTGCACCCTGGTGGTGGTCACCACTCCCACAGACTTTCCTGCAGATTATAGAAGGTTACCCAGTGATCCAGGCCTACCCTAGCTCCCAAGCCCAGCATCAACCCACCTGCTTTCTTTGCACGATACATCACTGAGATGACTTCGTTGCCAAATGTGGTGTTGCACTGGTCAACTCGGGCTGCTGCGCTCAAGCCAATGGTCTTGTAGTTGGCCTTGACCCCACAGAGATAGGCGGTGGCTGTGCCTGCACTGTCTGGGACCTGTCTGTCCACGTTGTATGTCTAAGGACAGAGACACTCTCAGCTGTGTCCTACTGGTAAACATTAGCCCTTGTTTCCTGAGACATGGTCACTATCCAGGTTGCCAGCTTGGACCCCAGATGTTCTGGGTTCTTCCTCCTCCAGCCATATCCAGCCCCCCATCCCCATCCCAGATGTGTCCCAGCACTCACCTTAGACAGAGCCATGTATGGGAAGCGGTCCATGGCTAGGGGTGTCTCAGGTCCTAGATGGTCTTTCATCTGTCCCTTTAGGATCCTGGTGGCTGTCACTGTGGGCACCCCCATTCCTGAAGGAGCAAAATCTGATCAGACCTGAACCCCAGGCCTTCCTGGACCCATCAATGGCCTTGGGTACCTGGAGTGCAAGGACCCCAGGGTGGCCAGGCCTCAAACACTCACCATCACCTAAGAAGATGATGAGGTTCTTGGCTGATGTCTGAATGGGCTGCAGCTTCTTGGCAACATCCAGAGCCTCGGCTGCCTTTTGGTTCCAGAAGGCTGGATTCTCCTCTTCCACTGGCCAAGAGGAAGTAGACCCAGGTTAGGCCAGGTGTGGGTGGCAGTCATACTGTGGGAGTTAGAAAGGTGCCTTCTTACCTGGGATGACACCAAAGGACAGTTGTATCCTGAGACCCAACAACAATAGCAGCACCCGGTCTCCCTGCATGGCTGGGGCTACCGGGAGGTTGCCCAGCTAGAAAACCAAGGTACCAGCTACCGATTAGCCCTCCTGGACTCAAGTCAGAGAAGGACTTTGTTCCTGGCTGTAAAGGGTCCATGTCCCTCCCTTAGATGCAAAGTCACTGGCCCCACCCCTGGCCTGTGAACTGAAGTCTGGCTATTAGGGTGTGGCTGGACCAGGGATCCTGTGTCTCCCCTAGGCTGGATGCGAGGCTAGCGGGGAGGCCTGAATGAGACACTTGTGCTGTGTGCTGCTGGGGCCACCCTCTACTCATGAGTATCTTGTCAGGGATTCCTCACACTACCTGAGAACTAGCTGGAGCCAGGCTCTGCTCTGGCTGCTCAAAGTGGGTGGGAATCCAAGTACCCAGCCTAGGCCAGGACCTGGGTTTGGACCCCTGGATCGATACCCACTGATAATCACAGATAGTGGCCCAAATGCCCTGCCCTACAACTGTCTTCTCGATAGCCTTGCCTGAGGCAGCTGGCACATTCAGGATCTGGTCTCAAAGTGACTGCTATGTGGGATAAATAGTGCCGATGGGACCACCCAGCATGGAAGCCTTGTCCGTGCATCATTATTGGTGGTGTGCTGGACCTGCCCTGTAGACCCCAGGTGTGTGTTTTTTATGTGCCTTCAACCTGGGGCAGGAGTAGCAGGCTGGAGTGGGACTGCTGTCTTGGGCCAGATGTGGCACTGGCTGAATATTTCCGAGGGGCCATCAAGCTTGTGAAGGTACGATTGACCCCTGTTCCCTCAGGCAGGTAGATGGGGCCCACGGGACCTGGACACACCCAAATAGCCTCTGATAAGGAGTAAGAGGCAGGTTCCAAAGTATTTCTACAATTAACCATCCCACTTCTGAGTGTGTACCCAAAGGAATTAGAGCAGGGCTTCACAAGCTGCCTGTGGTAGCATTTCCACAATCCCAGCTCTGAGGAGTCAAAAACAGGGTTGAGTCTGAGAATAGCCTGAGCTACTTAGGGAGACCCTGTCTCAAATAAACAACAAATTTAAAAAGTGTCA
>LZPO01008015.1:96140-106972 GCA_001675575.1 Neotoma lepida
TCACAGGGTCAGAGGACAACTTTTAGCTGTCGGTTCCCTTCTTCCACTGTGTAGGTCTTGGGGATTGAACTCAGGTCGTCAAGGATTTGGCAAGCAAGCACTGCCAACTGTCTGCTGAGCATTTCACCAGCCCTCAAATAGTTTTATAATGTCTGTTGTCCTGCACTGTTCCCAGTCCGTGACATGGTGGTGATGAGCATGTGTGGGACTCATCAGCCTGCCACTTCTCTCTTTGGCTCTGCAGGATTGTTTGCAGTTTCTTGGCAGGAATCTTGTAAGTCACTTGGCCACCCTGGAGGATTAGTTTGGTTAAAGCTGGATGATATAATCCATAAATCCACTTAGGTAGACACACTAAACTTGAATACACTGAAATACACAGAAAGTGAGCAAATGGGGTGGGAAGAGAGACCAGCCCAACCCTGGTTTGTGGCAACCCTCTCGTTTCCCTCTTCGACCCCTGTGACTTCTATTAGGAGGGTGCCCAGGTGAAGATGCCAGTATGGAGCTCAGTGTGTGTGTGTGTGTGTGTGTGTGTGTGTGTGTTCCTGTGTACACTTGTGTATGCAGATGCATGTGTGTGCACATGCAAATGGAGACCAGAGAAGCATTTTAGATATTCCCAGGAGCCAGTCACCTTGGGTTTTTGTTGTTGTTCATTTATTTGTTTGTTTGGGAGACAGAGTCTCTTACTGAATCTGTAGCTCATTGAATAGACTAGACTGGCCAGTCAGTGACCCCAGGGATCCTCCTGGCTCCCCAGAGCTAGCATTACATGTATACACCAATGTGTCTGACTTTAACTTGGGTTCTGGGAATCAAATTCAAAGTGCTTAAAAAGCAAGCACTTTATTGACTAAGCCATATACCTGGCCCACAGTTTTTGTTGGTTTGGCCTGGCTTAGTTGTTTTTAGACAGAGTCTCACAGTTCAGGCTGGCCTTGAACTCCCGAACCTCTAGGCATACAGCACCATGTTGGATTTACGCAGTATCAGGATCAAACTTAGAACCTCATGTATCCTGGGCAAACATTCCACTGACTGAGCCGTGTCGCCAGGACTGAAGGTGGTTGACATTACTTATGAAGAGTGACTGTTCCTGCCACAGGCTGTCCACTGTACAGGGCTGTAGTGAAGCATATGACAGAAGAAGCATTCCTGAAGATACTGAAGCACATAGTAGGCACTCAGGAGGCCTGGTACCCTCTAGCCAAATCCCCAAGGGCCAGATGGGCAGGGCCCTGGGCAGGATAACTCGTCATGATGGTGGTCACCTTGCCCAAGCACAGATCAGCTCCAGCCAGAGCCAGGGGGCACCACAGACTCTCACCACCTGCCCCTGCTCACAGACCCCTTCCAAGCACTGACAGCTGGCATAGAAAGTGCCACAAAGGAAAGAAATGGGCACAGCTGCCTTAGCCACTTGGGAGGATTCGGGCAGGTGCCAGGTGTGCCCTCCTCTTGCCCTTGCTGCTGATGTTGCATCTGATGCTGGTCCTAGAAACAGGTGCCTCTACTCGTTAGCATTTGCATGACAGACAAGCTATGGCCCCTTGAGGAAGCCTCCTCACGATACAGCCTCCGACCTTTCAGAGGCCTACAGAAGCAATGTGGGGTTTCCAAATCACACCCCTGATCAAAGGTGGCCCCAGGGCCTACTTATTTCTGCTGTTCCAAGCTTCCATGTTTGCTAGCAGCACACACAACAGCCTGCAGCACCTGTAAGTAGCTGGAAGTTCCCCTTGATGTAACCTTGTCCACTGGGGATGTCAGCTTGCAAGCATTTGGCATGATGCCAGGGAACCAAAAGGGGGAGGCCTGATACTGCCCTTTAAGGAAGAAATTGCCTTCTCCTGCCCCAATAGTGAGGACCCCCCCCAACTAAGCTTAATAAAGGGACTACCAAATCCTGATGAAGTATTCTGGTCCTTTTTACATCAGATTCACAGGTTTTCACCATGGGCTAGCATAGCATCTCAGATCCTCTACCATGGCCAGGGCTCCTCAGGTGAAAGGAAAATGCTCCCCAAACAGCCACCTTCAGACATCACCTCACAAGCCCCTGACAGCAGCCCCTGCGACTGTTTGGTCCCATGGGAAGATGGGAGAATTTTTTCCTTATTTATGCAAAGTATACAGCTCCATGTGACAGCAGCTTGGGGATTTGAGCCGCCTGCCTGCCCAATGAATCAGCTGTGAGCGGCTGCCAGAGGCTCCCACATCCAGGCAGCAGCTGAGGTCGTCGAAGCCAGGTGCCTGCTTTGCGCTCCACCAGATGAGCTCATGCTGGACTCTGGCCGGCTTGGGACTGAACCCAATGCCCCATGCATCACTTTAGGCACCTTGAACCCTACACTGATTACTGTGGTAGGAAGGGCAGGGAGGAAGAGTATCCTCTGTGACCCACCAACTGGATTTATTTGTGCTGTACCTGAACACACTGTTAGGAATGTGACTTGAGCTGGTAATATGTGGTAAAATGAGGCACAATGAAAAACAGCTATGTTCACTGTTATACCACCAAAACACGGCTATGATGCACCATAGATAATAGAGTATAGAAAGAATGTACAGGGAGATAACTCAAAGGTAGGTTGCAAGTAAGCAAAGGCTGAGGGTCCTCACCTCAGGAGACCCCAGAGGTTCCAAATGAACCACAACTCATGTCACTTGAATAAGAGGAAAAGGAGAAAGTTATTTGGCAGGGAGTGGTGTAACGCCTGTGAGGGAAGGAGGTTGTGGAAATTACAGTGCCGGGGCAGGAGACCCAGAGTGTGGCTCCAGCTCATCACGAGGACTGTGGGAAAGGCGAGGTGGGGTCAGGACAGCATTTCTCTCAAGGGGAAAGGGACACACAGTCCCCAGTCCCAGTGGCACTCCAGGCAGGGCCCAACGACTGCCTGGCGGATGCAGCACGGATCTGCACTCCTCTGCAAAGCTGCCAAGGTCTCTCGGTCAGTTATGTGCTGTCCAAATCCATGGACTTCAAAACACAATGACAAGTGAGCTTCTAAAGCAAGGACCTCCCTGGGGAGGATGGGCTTAGTTTCTCATTGTCTTGAAACCTTCTCGAAGCGTATGAAGGAATTATAAATAGCATGATAGGGATGGATTCTTCTCCATGAATTCTCGCAAGGACCACCTCCTGCAGATCAATTGCTGTTCAGTGGCCTAAACCTGGACAGCAGGCTACTGATTCCAAAGCCCCATAGGGTCCTGGTTTCACAAGAAGCCCCTTCACAGCCCCTGTGTGTTTCAAGGTAATGGAAGTGCCTATGACCCTTTGCTAAGGAAGGAGGGAAAGGGGAGATGCCAATTCAAACAGAAACTCTCCTCTTTCAAGGGGTGGGAGAGAAGGAATTCTTGTCTGTACAAATAAATCTCTCACTGGTTCAGAGGCTATGGCGGAGAAGGAACTCTGGGCTCTGAAGTCTGGCCACAGTTCTGCCTTGCCCTGGCACCAGGTGGCCCCAAAGACAGTGGGGTGGACAGAGAGTGCTCAGCTTCTAGACAATCCGGAGATAGCCAGAAAAGGAGAAAATTGAGATCTCTCTCTCTCTCTCTCTCTCTCTCTCTCTCTGCGTGTGTGTGTATGTGTGTGTGTGCTGTCTTTCTCTCTCTGCCTCTCTGTCTTTCTCTGTGTCTCTGTGTGTGCATGTGGTATCTTTCTCTCTCTCTGCCTGTGTGTGTGTGTGTGCACGTGTGTGCATGTGTGTGCACACCCATTCATGTGTGGGGTACATGTGCGGGAAGGTATGCATGCACATATGCACGGCACATAAGAGGAGATGAGAGGATAAATCCAGGTGTCGTCCACTTTTTGTTTGGGATGGTTCTCTCGTTGGCCTGGTACTTCACTGTATTTGGTGGGCTGGCTGGCCTGCAGACTTCNAGGGATCTGTCCCTCTCTGCCCTCCTTCTCATCAGTGGGGTGCTAGGCATGCCACTTCACCCAGCTTCTACATCAATTCAGGAGATCCAAACTCAGGTCCTCACATTCATGAAGCAAATGTTTTGCCAACTGGGGAGCATCATCTCCCAAGCCCTTCTTTTTCTGAAGAAAAAGCCCATGCTGGCCTTAGAACTCACTATGTGGTTAAGGATAGCTTTTAATCCCTGATCCCCTGCCTTTATTTTCCAAGTGCTGGGATTATAGGTGTTTATTACCCCCCCACACACACACACACAGTCTTTATGTGATGCTGGTGCAAAGAAAAGTGAGGGTCTAAAACCAGCTTTGGGGGAGTGAGGAACTCAGAAGGGAGAGAGGGAGGCAGAACATCTCAACAGCTGCACAGGCCTTCCGTGCATATCCCTTCAGCATCCTCAAGAATTGTCCCTTCTGCAGGTCTGGGACTGTCCCCAGTCTTGTAAGAGGGGTACACTAGGGACAGAAGAGATAGGGTGCTATTCAGCATAGGGGTGGGGAACAGACAAGCCGGACCACACCCCCTGGGGCCCATCCCAGAGGAATTCTTANGTGGAAGACCCTCACTTCCAATCCATTTGGAATAAGGTTCAAGCCATTTTAAAAAAAAATATGGCACTCAGGGTCTCTGGCACTGGAGCACACTCCAGGGTGCTAGACATTTGGATCAGCTCCAAAGGTCAACACAGGGATATAGAGACCTACATCTGGCCCCACTGAATATGTTAGAGCAGTTTGGGACTCAGTGGCACAAGACAGTGGACCTGTAGGGTGTCACATAACCCCCAGGGTCACCAAGCTGGAGACAGATCCACTCACCTTCAGGATGTCCCTTCCAGATATATTTCTAAGTAGCTTCAAATTCTTCCCTTCTTATTCAAAGGAATACCCCCCCACACAAGCTGAGGAGTACATCCAGCATCTCCAGCCTTGAATCCAAGTTGAGCTCATACTCATGGACCATGCCTGGCAGCCATGACAGGACAAGGCAGAGGTGGGTACTATGGAGATACAGCACTGGCGAGGGAAGAGGCGTGGCCCATGTGTGGGTCCCACCATCACATATGGCAGTGAGCTACTCTTAGAGGTACTTCTCACTTATATGCTGCTAGGAGCTCAGAGAAGGTATCTATCTCCCCCAAGGCCACACAGCAGTAACCCCTGGGCTTGAGGGCCAGTCACAAAGATGGGTAGTGGAATCAGATTCAGCCTAGAAGGTCCAGGCAGCTGATTTCAGAAAATATTGCCAGGGAGGAAGTAGTGCAGCTCTGGGCATGTGCGCATAGGTGGATGTCTGGAAGCTGAAGTGCAGTTAGAACGTCCCCCAGCTCCTTTATTTCCTTGCTATTAAATGCTTAGTGGAAGATTGCATTTGTCATCCCAGGATGTCATTTGGAGTATACCTGCTGTGAAGATGAGATCAATGGAGCCAGTCCTATCACCGCCCTTCTGGGCTTCTCGACTCCTGTCATTATGGCCTAGAAGGTCCTTCACAGCTGCACTGGTGTCCCCTCACCAAACAGAATGGAGCCTAAGGCGTGTGCAGGGAAGCAGGGAGGTCAGTGTTGTTGTGGGCTTATGCACTCTCCTCCACCTCAGGAGATCTAATCAATTCCCAGCTCAGGGCCTGGCTGGCCAGGAATGGCCACGGCCTGTGCTGTATGTGGTTTCCTAAGAGAACACAGATGAGAAGACACAGAGTCTGGACGCCTGAATGCAAGAAGGCGCAGAAGCCAGCAGGTGACCTGTTGCTATGTCCATCTCTTTGGGTTGTGATGAAGGTGTTTATAAGGGTCTATCTGCAACAACCTGGGATCTAACGGGTGACACACAATGACATTAGGCCTCAGGCTACCTGCTCAGGAGCAATCTCTAGCCCAGGAAATTAATATCTTCTCCTAGCACCTCATTAATGTCCTCAGGGCATTGGAGGAGCTTGGGCCCCTGGCCCCTCCCTTGGCTGCATCCCCAGAGGCGGAAGGGATTGGACTTGGGTAGAGCTGAGGAATCTTGGTGGAGACATGGAGGCTGGATCTGGAGCCCCAGTTTTATCCAGACCCAGTCCAGAAGGGTGGAGTGAGTCTAGGACATGAAGGATAACAGACATCAGCCCCCAAAAATATCTATAGGTCAGGACACAAGGAGTGTCCTTCTACCAAAGCTACCCAAGGGGCATGCTACGTATGTACCCGGCCCAGGAGAAAAAAAAATCTAGAAACTAATCCTGCATGGGACAAACCTCCAAGAGTGTCATGAAAATGTCCCTGACAAGCAGTTCTGAGCTGGGCTCTGTGCCCAAGCCTGAGCAGTGTGCCCTCTGCAGTCTTTTTCCAACACCTGGGAATCCTGTGACCACCACGGACTAGGAGGAAGAGCTGTTCCTCCTATATTGGCCACTCTGGGGGTTCCTCCTCAGAGCCTGCCCCCCCCCATCAGGGCCACGCTATTGTAGACCAAGCTCAGATAACTGGGACTTTTTAAATGTCACTTGAGGCTGGGGACACTGAGCACACCAGCAGTGTGCTAGGCTGGTAAGAGACGGTCTGCTGTGGTGAAATGGAGATTGGGGCACCTGAAGAAAAAAAATCAGACCTGGGAGGAAAGGCAGGTGTCCACTGACCTCCTTCCTTGCAGACACGGGGTCTCTCAGACTGCCCAGCATGAGGATCTTCTCAGCTGGCACGACTCCCCATGACCTGGCAGCACCAGTAGGCAGCCATGTCCAGCCCAGGCAGTACACTCTGTATCCCTTCCACCACTGTTGTGCCTGAGCCCCTCAGCTAATTACCTCCTACTACTTAGCTCACATCGCAGCCCTCAATCCAGGCTGCAGAAGGCCAGATGCTATGGAGGCTGGCCTAAAGTAGATGGAACCTGGGGCCCCAGTCACCTTCCCAGAGAAGCTGACATCGAGGCCTGGCTGGGACACTGGGAAAAAATAGGCTTTTCATTGCCTGCAAGTCCCTGTATCACCCCCAAAGTAAAAGGCAGGTCAGCAGGCCACAGGACTGGCCTGGGGGTGTCCTAGAAGCAAGCTCCCCCATGGCTGTGGGGAGCAGGGAGGAAACAGTAGTTAGTTGAGAGGTGAAACAGAGGCATCCAAAACAGAGGGAGTCAGAATGTCTTTCCGGGGTCCCAGCTGTGCTGCAGGGTGAGTCCCACCCAGAGGACCCACCGTTTCTGCTCGGTCTGGAAGCCAAGGTGATGAATAGCACAGCAGCTTTATTGACCAGACTTATCAGCAAGAACACATCGGTGGGACCTGTACAGTCCAGCCCCAGTTGGGGTCCAGCTGCCTAGAGCCAGGTGTGGGGACCTCCTATCTCAAGTACCCCCAGAACCCAGCCTTACCCCTACTCCAGGCCCTTGCTGAAGCAAAGGACTGCAGGGGATGGGAAGACAGTCACTTAAAGGTTGGAAGGCATGTAGACCTGGAGCAGCATGGGGCTCATGCTGCCCCAGCAGTTGGTGGAGGTGATCCGTGCAGGGCAGTGGGGGCGTGCAGGTAGACAGGCAGACAGCCAGGCTCACCACACAGAGCATTTGTGGACAGGGTTCATGGGAGAGTCCTTGGGACAGTGGAAGGCCCGGCCGAACTCCTCAAACTGGGACACGCTGCCCAGGACCCTGGGGTGAGGGAGAGACCCCAGCAGTGGGCTTCACTAGCCACCCCATCACTTTTTCTGGGTTGACCCATGTCCCTTCTTGTCCCTCTGCCCCCACGCAGACACAAGGAGGAGACTGCCCAGGAATTTGGATGGGCATACCGGTAGTGCTCAGGTGCGTGTTTGTCTGTCAGCACCTGCAGGTAGATGGACTGTGACCGTCGCTTGATGCACCAGTTCTGGGGTCCCAGAAGGCAGGGAGAAGGAGAGGAAGAAATGGAAGCAGGTGTCTACTGCTTACTCCTTACCCCTTCCCGGACACTTCGGCCCCAGCATGGGCCATCACCTCTGAGTGGACAGGTGATGGGAGAGGACTGGACCCTGGGAGCGGTCATTTGAGGCCTGGGCAAGGCTAAGACTGAGCCCTGGACACTGAGTTCCCTACCCAGCCCCTGCCCATCCATCCAGCCCACCTGGGCAAAAGCAATGAAGAAAAGTTGGTTGTGTGTGTACTTGAGTCGGTGCAGCGGGTGCTCTGGACCATGCTCCCGGACCCACTTCTGATAGGCCTGGGGGTGCCAAGAGAAGGGAGCTGCTGTGACCACCTGTGCTGCACACTGCCCCTTCTCCATTCTCCACCAGCCATCCTCCCAGGAGAAGACTAGCCCCTCCCCCACCAGCCCCAGTTCTATACCCCCCATTCCATTGCATTCCCTGCCTGTCCACCTTCCTGCTTTGGCAACTGATCCCAGGATAGTACCACCCCCTCCAGGTAGTCCTCTGTTCTCGCAGTGAAGGTGGTGCCTGTTTCTCGCCCCCACCCCCAGAGGACCCCAGCCTAGGTCACAGCATCAGCAGGATGAGAAAAGAGGGACTGTGTCCCTAGTCTAGAGTTCTCATCAGTTTCCACCTGTTCCCCAGCAGAGACAGAGAGCAGGCTGGGTGGCTCACATAGTAGGCCAGCTTGAGGCCTCCCATGTCTGCGATGTTCTCACCAAGTGTGTGCTTCCCATTCACCTGCCAGAAAGGAAGAGAAAGGAGCCGCATGGGGCCTGCTGGTCTCACACAGATCTGGCTACCCTGAGCTACTGCACCCCCCCAGGGAATTCAGGAAAAGCCTTTTCCTCCCCTCACCGCTACACATGTACCATATGAGTCTTCTTGTGAACTATGTGGCTGTTCATAAAAATGGGAACCCGGAGCATGTGTGCAGGTACCTTATTTGGGTACGTGTATGTGTGTATGAGCATGCATGCTTCCAGTTTGTGGCCAGCCAAAAGGGCACTAACGACGAGGTGGGAAGGTCTCACCCGCTGGTTGTAGACCGTGAAGTTGTCATAGAGACGAACAATGCACTCGGCCTTGTGCAGAAAGCGGCTGTAGGAAGCCTCTGTCCACCAATGTAACAGGTTCCCTGAGCGGTCATACTGGCCCCCTGTGGGCAGTAGATGTACCGGTATGCCAGTATGCCAAGAATGAGCTTCACTCTAAGGCCAGGCTGGGCACCAAGCCCCTCCTCTCCCACCAGTCAACACCAGCTCATCCCCTATGACTTTCCCACGATCAGTCCTCCCCTCCCCCAAGACCCTCTCAGGCCTTACCCCAGTCATCATAGCCATGGGTCAGTTCATGTCCAATGATGGTGCCGATGCCCCCGTAGTTCAGAGACCTGGACCCATGGCAGCAGGTTAGGCACTAGCCTTCACCTGCCCTCTGAGAGCCCCACATTGCTGCCCAGGCCCCTATTGCTCCTGGCAGGTGGCTAGGGAGGCCTCAGAGGTTCAGGCATCTCCAAGGTCCTGGGCATGTGTCCCTCAGCTTCCTCACAGGCTCCATGAAAGGGACACATGTCTAGCTGTGTTTTGGGAAATAACATCTTACAAAGTTGATGGAGGCTATGAGTTAAAAGAAGCAGGAAGGAAACTAAGGAATTTACTTGAGGACTAGGCCTCCTTCCTCATCTTCCTCCACTTTCTGGGCCTAAAATGGGTAAAGGGATATGCTAGTTGGCTTTAGTTGTAAGCTTGGCACAGCCTAGAGTCATCTGAGCTAGTCTCCGTGGGGGATTGCCCAGCTCAGACTGGCCTGCGGCCATGTCTTTGAGAGACTGTCTTGATTGATGACTGATCAGGGAGAGCCCAGTCCTCTGTGGCCAGCACCATCCCCCTAGGAAGGTGGGCCTGGAATGTAGAAGAAAGTGAGCTGAACATGAGCCAGAGAGCAAGCTAGAGAGTGAGCAAGCAGCATTCCTCCACGGGTTCTTGCCTGACTTCCCTCAGTAATGGACTGTGACCTGGAAGTGTAAGCCAAATAAACCCTTTCCTCCCGAAGTTGCCTCTGGTCAGGTTATTTTATTGTAGCAAGTGATCAAACTAGAACAAGGGTATAATCAGGAAGTTATCACCTACAGTTTCTTCTAAATACCACAGATGAAATGAAATGGGAACCCAGGGTGTGTAACTGAAACTACTCAGTTCTCCCCGACCCCTGCCACCTGCAGACAGGGCTGGTGGGCCCAGTTGCACCCTTTCAGTTCCCTACTTACTGTGGGAAGTCAGGGTCGTACAGGGTGGGCTGCAGGATGCCAGCTGGGAAAACTAAAAGGAAGGTATGGTTAGTGGGAAATACTTCCAGGCCCACCCCAGGCGGNTCAGGACACATCTCCTTACCCATTTGGTTCTTGTTGGGTAGATAGTAGGCATTGAGTGCCTGTGGGGGAAGCAGCCACCTGTGCAAGAAGGCCAGAGTCACCTGGAGGGTACACACTACTTCCCTTCCTTCAAGGTGGTCCTGATATCACAGCTAGCTTCTAATAATGCATCTTCTGGCCTCCCCGGGGCTAGGCCATCACCTCATTCTCCTCACCTCACCTCTCCTCACACAGGCCCATGTCCCCAGCATGTCAGCATGCCCTCGCTTCCCTCATGGCCCTCCCTGACCCCCAGCTCAGGGCCAGGCACCCACGTGGACTTGTCCACCTCCTGTCGAATCTTCTTGACGGACAACTGGATACTGAATCGGATGCTGTTGAGGATGTTCTTGAAGTAGGTCTTCTCATGAACCTCAAACTGCACGAAGATGGGCAGTGCTCAGTCAAGAGCTGGGGAAGGGCCAGGCCATTTGCTGAGGAACCATGATTCCTCCTCCAAGTCTGGTGATGGGCTTCCCTGGGGCCTGGCGGCAATGAAATCCTGCCTACCTCATATTCTTTGTCTACAGCCTCAGGTTTCAGCAGGAAGTCTGGGTAGCCAACCATGACCATCATGTACTGGAGCTGCAGGTGAAAGACCGGGCAAGGG
>LZPO01008015.1:135355-146069 GCA_001675575.1 Neotoma lepida
CAGGCATGGCATACATACCTGTAATCTTAGCTCTTACCAGGAAGAGATGAGAATCCTTACTTAGTATGTAGTGAGTTTGAGGCCAGCCTAGGCTACTTGAGACNCTGTCTCAAACAGAATGAAAGAAAAAAAGAGAGAGAAACAAACCAATAACTAACTAAAAAGAAGGCTGGGCATGTAGGTTGGTGGGAAAGTACTTACCTAGTACNGGTTCAATCCCTAGTACCAAAAAATGGAGGGGCGGAGGGAGAGAGGAGGGAGGGGCGGAGGGAGGGGAGGAGAAGAAAGAGGTAGAATTCTGGCTGTAAAACAGTTTGTTTTCTTTCTGTCACAGGTTAGACACTAAGTAACCTGTTGTGATGCGGGTGGTGGTCCGAATATGTCCGTGTGTCTGGCTGAGGCAGGAGGATTGCTTGAAGTTTGAGGCAGCTTGGNTAAGAAGGGAAGGGAAAGATAGGGTCTGCTCAGGCACAGAGCCCTTCGGGCAGATCCCAATACTACCCTGCTCTCAATTCGTGGAGCCTGTAACAGACAGCTCAGCTTCTGCAACCCCCTACTCCGAGATAGCACCCCACCTTCCCAGGTCCCTTCTAAAGCCTAGAAGAGATGGGAAGGTCAGGGTGCCAAGCAAAGCTAAGAAACGGAGGGGAACTCATAGCCACTAGGAAGGCCCCTTCTCAGCCACCCTCTGAAGTCAGGCCACCCCGCCCCCTGAGGAGCCTCTTCTCGCTGTGTCCCTTTTCCTTTTCTGGGCTACCACATCTTCCTTGCTGCCTACCCTGTCCCCAGAGACCCAGAGCGATGACCCTGCCAGCCCTTGCAGGAAGACTTAATTTGTGTCAACTCTGTTAATCTTCCCAACAGGGCAGATACTGAACCATCCTCCCNGATGACTACACAGGCAGGAGAAGCCATCCATTCCTGAGGGGCTGTTGTCACATAGTACCCTTTGGGTGCTTAAAACAAACACCAAGCCACATTTCTGAGGCCAAGGGCTCAGGAGGGTCTTGCTGTCTCCGGGCCACTGCCAGGAACCTGTTCTCTGCTTTTCTCCTTTCTCTCTGTGTTTCTGGAAGTCCTTGTCATTCCTAGGTCTGCATCCCTTTAATTCCTGCTTGCACTGTCACACAGCCTTCATCCTATCATCCTATGGCCTCTGTCTCCACATCACATTGGACTGATCACCCAAACCTCTTCATCGCTGCATGCTCCAAACAAGGTCACATTCTGAGATAAGGGGCTTAGAACTCTAGCATATCTTTTGGGGGGATGATTTGGGCCCAAGCAGGAAGTGACTCACGAAAGCTCACACGGGAGTGCAGTCAGACGCCCGGGCCTGAGCTCTGAGTCACAGCTG
The DNA here is from genome assembly GCA_001675575.1 of Neotoma lepida. Classification (NCBI taxonomy): domain Eukaryota; kingdom Metazoa; phylum Chordata; class Mammalia; order Rodentia; family Cricetidae; genus Neotoma; species Neotoma lepida. The sequence goes on from LZPO01008015.1 coordinate 136,713, forward strand.
AGTGGCCTCTCATCCCACTCTGCACTCAGTCCCCTCTCACATTTCATTGCATCAGACATCAGTCCACAGCCACCTCTGTGCCCATCAGGTCAGCTGATGTTGATGCAGAGGTCACTGTGGGGAGTAGGANGCCTGGGGGGTTCTTAAGCAGGCTCATCCTTCATCCCACTTTACTCCTTCTCCTGACTGAGTCTGGAGGTCAGTGTCTCTTGGTTTGGAGACAGGGTCTCACTGTGTATTACCGGCTGTCCTGAAACTCACTGTGTAGACCAGGTTGGCCTCAAACTCACCAAGATCTGCCTGCCTCTGCCTCCTGATGTTAAACTGGGATTGAATGCATGAGACAACCACACTGTCAGGGCACTTTGTGACTAATGCAGGGAGACACAGGCCCTCTGTGCCTACACTCAGAGGGCTAAGAAAGGGAGGGGAATTCCCTCCTCCAGAGCATACTTGTAAAGAAGCTACACCAATTGGCTTCTGGGGGAGGGCCTGGACCTCCCCCCCACCCTGTGCCTCCCTTCCACTCCTCCCATCCCTCCCACCTGTGTTCCCCATCCCTCACCTCTTCCTGAACTCACAGTTGCCTCCTGAGACCTCACTAGAGTCGGTTCCCTCCCTCTTCCCTCTCTCCCTTCTTCTATTTAGAATGGAAATACTGGGGCTAAGGGCCTTTAGGAGGGATTAGGTAGAGAGCTGTGGCCCTCCATTTGGTATGACACTCTTAAGACAAAATATTACTCTACCCCTGTACCCCAAATTAAAATTTTCCCAGGAATCTTATCCTAGGGGAAGAGAAAGACTGGTCTGATGCTGGCCAAGGGCGAACCCTGCCTCCCAGGAAGAGATTTCACATTCTTGTGACAATGTGTAGGATCCCAGGAGTTGAGACATGGATGGATCAGTGAGGGACAGAAGCCACATCTTGCCCAGGACTGCTCAGTCATGAATAATTTACCGTCTATTTAAACCTAAATCTCCTGTCAGCACCCCTAAGACAGACTTGGTGGGAGGGGCCGCTGGAACCTCTGTTCCCCTTCCCAAAGTGACCACATTGAATAAATCTGTCTCTTTAATTGGTGTATTGGTAACAAGTGTCCAAGCCTAGCTTGTGGCTGTCAGAACCCAGTCTTTTATTTTAAAACCCTCAGTAACACAGACTTCCTCTCCCTCTGAGTTTGCAACAGATGAAGGGAGACAACCTTTTATTTTATTTAAGAGATGTAGTCCTGCTTTGTGGCCCAGACTAATTTCCAAGTCCTGAGGCCACACAACCATCCTGCCTCCACCTCCTAGAATTACAGGTGTGCACCACTGCACCAGGAATTTTTCGGAGGGCCTATGACNNGGGGCCACCACACCTCATGCAGTCACTGCCAGATATAGNGCAGGAATACAACTCAGAGCCACAGAACACAGCTTTCCCACCTCCTTCTGCTCTGTCCTGATCTGCTTCACCATGGGGAGTGACATGCAGGGTGCTGATGGGGACACAGGGGGACCTTTAGTGATATCTGTGTCACCCAAATTTCTCCTCTCCCTGTTTTGCCATCCTCTTTCTAGCCATCCCCCTACCCGACTCTCTTTCCTGGAGCAGACCAGTTATCTGCATAGTGAAGACCCTCCTTACACCTCAATACATACCCAAGAAGCTAAGGGCTTAGAGGTGGCCATAGACAGAAAGGACACACAGTGAGGAGGAGGGGGAAAAGGTCTGACACTTCCAAGCAAGGACAGGAGCCTGCACTGCTCATCACAGGCACGTGTCAGGCTTAGTCCTGGTGCTGGGGACAGCACAGAGACAGGGCGGANAAGCACTGCTCCCCTACAAAGGCAGGTGGCAGATGACCAAACTCAGAAGTGCAGATAGCTCTGACTAGCTTATTGGGGTGCAAGGGCTTCTCATCTTGTAGGAGACAGACTAGAAATGACCTGAAGTGACTGAGTTTTCCAGGCCCTGCCCTGTGCTGTGTGGGTGAGAGAAGAGTCTGCCCTTTTCTTGCCTTCAGTGTCCTTAAAGCCTGTTTTATGCCAGGGAGGTAGAGTGAGGAAAGATAGCTCCATGCTAACCACTCTGGCTGGGCTACAGCAGGAGCCCAGGAACCACACTTCTCTGCTAAGAACTTGGGGACCACATAAGATTTGCCCTGGATAACTGGGTAGATAACTGGGTAGATAACTAACTAGGTAGATAACTGGGTAGATAACTGGGTAGATAACTAACTAGGTAGATAACTGGGTAGATAACTAACTGGGTAGATAACTAACTGGGTAGATAACTAACTGGGTAGATAACTAACTGGGTAGATAACTGGGTAGATAACTCTGATCCCCAGTGTTGTTAAAGTCACACAACACTCCACATCTCGAATTTTCCCCACCTTCCTGAATGTGGTGTGGTGGTAACAGAGGGGAAAATGGGTAAGTACTGTGATAAACAGTCCTTTGGAAGAGAACACAGCCCCTGTCACAGTATGTCCCAATTCCTGTACTTAAATACTTAACCAAAGTGGCTCTGTTGCCAGCATAAATTGAAGTGCTGGAGATAGTTTTGTTTTGTTTTTACCCAAAGGCCCCGCCCTACCCCAGGTGGTCACCGGATACCAGGACAGCTGCCTATTTACGGCCCTNCTCTCAAGACTGCCTCCTGCCAGATCAGGGTCACAGCAACTGAAAACAATGCTGGATAGACCGAGCAGGCAGGGCCAGGGGTCTGAGAGAGACTCCGAAGCTGCTGGGCCCTGCACTCCCTGAACTGGGCCACAGTGGGGCCTTTCATCTCCTGCCTTTGCCTCTTCCCACCCCACTACCCCAGTGCAGCAATTACGGGGCAAATTAGGATGCTTTGATCATCTTTAGAAATGGCCACACTGAGGAGGGACACTGCCAAGCAATTAGGGGCAGGGGGCTGGGAATTCAGTGGCTTGCTTAGGAGATAAGAATGCCCAGGACACCCACCCCTATCCCTTGCTCTCCTCCCTACAAGAGTGTCTGCCCCCAGCATAGCAGTGAACTCCCCAGGGGGGCAGAAGCAGATGGGGATCCCCCCTCCCAACCCCTGCCGCCAGTCTCCCTCTGCCTGGCCCCCAGCCCAACTGTCAGCTTGTCCTCCCCATCTCAGCCTCTTTGAAGCAGCCGCAGGAACAAGGGCCGCTTTGACAGAAGTGGGGGACTCAGAGCTGGGACGATGAGACTTCAAAGGTGAGGGTCGAGCTCACTACCTCATTCCCTTGCCCAGGCCTGGCTGCCCTCCCACGCGCCCCCCTTCTGTCCTCTATATTAGCCCCCTAGCACCATTTCCCTGAGGACTCCCAGGAGGTGAGGGCCAGGTGAGTGCAGACCACTAGAAATGGGTAATTTAGTGTAAGACCACAAACAGGATCCTGGTGGTTTGAAGGACACAAATCCTGAGCCCGGGAAGAATCACAGGAGAGGGTGGACTCCAGGAAGGACAGGGTCTCCTGCTTTGGCCCCAGGTCACTATGCTGCTGGCTATGTTGCTGCTGCTGCTGCTGCTTCTGTCCCCAGACTCCCAGACTGCCCATGGGCATCCACTGTACACGCGCCTGTCCCCCAGCACCTTGCAAGGTGAGCCTGGCTGGTCTGAGGAAGCCACTGGGATGGGAGGGGCAAGGAAGATGAGCTTGTCACTTGTACTTTGAGGACCTGTGGCCCTTCTAAGCCCACCTGCTGGGAGGAGGGGCCTGGAATTGGAATATGGGGAGGAAAGGAGGGGGCAGATGGACTCTCTCGGAGGAAGCCGAGGCAGCAAACACTGCTAAGGAGTTCCAGAGTTAGTGAGGTTGGAAGATGAAGGGCGGCATGCTTTGGTAATCCAGGCCCAATGATGGATACCTCAACCACATTTCCTGGGTGTCAGTGGGCAGTGATTTTCCTCTGAAGTCTTTAAGAAAGAAATTTCTCAGAGATTCCAGCCCAATTCAATTGAGCAGTGGGAACCATCTACCCTGGAGGCTGGGCCTCAAGCCCCTGGCCCCTCTCCCTATCTCTACATCCCTGGTGCTCCAGGAGCCTACCCTGCTTCCCCACAGTCTCTCTAGACAGGGTTCAGGAAGGCTAGACTGAGGCTCTCTGCCAAGGAGATGTAACTTTGCGTCCCATGTCCCAGCAGTTTTGTCTGCCCAGGGGACTCAGGCATTGCAGGCTGCCCAGAGGAGCGCCCAGTGGGCCATAAAGCGTGTGTCGATGGAGATCCAGCACAGACTGCATGAATGCCAAGGTTGTACCAACAGTGCTACACCACCCATGCCCCAGTAAACTCACGCTATTACAGGGGACTCATTCCCTTGTCCATGCCCACCCCTTAGTTTTAGGTTCCATCCTCTTTGGGGTCAGACTGGTTTTGAAGGTCCAAGTGGAAGGGGTATGCCAAACCTTAGGCATAACAGGGAGATGTGGACAGTGTGGGCTCATGTGGTCGCAGTTCAGGGCTGCTCAAATAGTTAGTACCTGTGTGCTAGAGGGGAGTGGTTGAGAGACCAGGCTCAGACCCAGTATAGGACGGAGGATCCGCAAGAGGGCGGCAGTGAGGCTGAAAGGATTGTTTCTCAGCAGGATCTGGACGCCCCAAACTTCCAGCCGCCCCGCTCCAGAACCCACCCAAGCCAGGTGAGACTAAAAGGCCCCAAAGAGCAGGGCTAAGAGCGAGATGGGGCCTCAATGTGAAGACAGTTGGAACTTTTCCTTCACGACGCTGTTTCTGCCATTCTAGGACCATGTGGCGAACGGCGCCAGGGCGTTGCCAATGTAACCCAAGCTCANGGCCGTATAGTCGGAGGCAACACGGCTCCATCCGGGGCCTGGCCTTGGCTAGTGAGACTACAACTTGGNGGGCAGCCTCTGTGCGGCGGCGTCCTGGTAGCTGCCTCCTGGGTGCTCACGGCTGCACACTGCTTCTCCGGGTACGTCGTTGGGATCCCAGGCACCTGCTCAGCAGGGCTACCCAATCCGGAAGGAGTCTAGCACCCATGGGCCAAAGCACAGCAGAGCAGGTCTCTGCTGCCACCTAGCGGAAGCCGGCTCCCAGCCCTGGGCCTCAAAATGCCGGTTGTGGGGGGGCATCCTGGGGTGAGAGGGCACCATATAGTATATTCTCCCACTCTGAGGAGCTTCCCCTTCCGAGGCATCCCTCTCTGCNCTTAGGACCACAATAGCCGCATTTGCAGGCTCACTGCCCGGTGCGCGTGCACGAGGGGCTGGGCCTCCAAGGGGCCTTATAGCACCTCTGTTCCTGAGGCGTGTCACCTTCTGCTTGCTCTGCAGTGCCTCGAATGAGCTTCTTTGGACTGTAACGCTAGCCGAGGGGCCCCAGGGGGAGCAAGTGGAGGAAGTGCAGGTGAACCGCATCTTGCCCCACCCTAAGGTGAGAAGACACGCCCTATGTCCTCGGAGCTGGGAACAGCACCCCAAACCCTCTTCCTTGACCTTGTACCGCCACCCGCTCTCCAGTTTGACCCGCAGACCTTTCACAATGACCTGGCTTTGGTACAGCTGTGGACGCCGGTGAGCCCAGAGGGGCCGGCGCGCCTCGTATGCCTACCCCAGGATTCTAGGGAGCCTCCTGCCGGCACCCCTTGCGCCATCGCTGGCTGGGGGGCCCTCTTCGAAGGTATTGCCAGTTAGGGCCTGGATAAACTGCAAGTGGTAGTGGACAAGCCAGCAGGGGAATGAAAGTAAGCTAAGGAGATGGAGTTTGGGCAGGCTAGGATGATGTTCCAGCTCACAAACGGGGAAGAATCAAAGAGGGCAAGTGGGGGGATCTCAAGGAGCAGCTTCTGCACTCCAAACCCGGACCCCCTACATTCTTTCCTGTAGATGGGCCCGAGTCCGAGGCGGTGAGGGAGGCCCGCGTTCCGCTGCTCAGTGCAGACACCTGTCGAAAGGCCCTGGGACCTGGGTTGCGTCCCAGCACCATGCTCTGCGCTGGTTACCTGTCAGGGGGCATCGACTCATGCCAGGTATGAACTCAGACTGACAGTGGGCGCTGGATGCGCTGCTCCTCTTGGCAAGACAGCCTTTTTCTCTTTGGGGTCTGGCTGATAGCTCCTACCAACCGCTAAGTCTTCGTTAATAAAATGAAAACAAGTGGTAACCACAGAAGCGGCCAGAGCCTCCTTTCCTGCTAGGTACGAGACAGGTATAATTCAGAGGCATGGTGAATGGATTGTTCTTTGTTGGCTCTGGTCCCTTAGGGTGACTCTGGAGGCCCTTTAACCTGTTCCGAGCCCGGCCCGCACCCCAGAGAGGTCCTCTTTGGAGTCACCTCTTGGGGCGATGGCTGTGGGGAGCCAGGGAAGCCTGGGGTCTATACCCGTGTGGCCGTATTCAAAGACTGGCTGCAGGAGCAGATGAGCGGTGAGTACCTCCTGCCAACAATGGTCCCTCAGATTGCTCTGGACAAGCCGGTTTCCACCCCGCTCCTCTGGTCTCTGGAGGAGTTGAGGGTGAGTGACTGGTAGGCCCACACACAAGGGGTGATCTGTCATCTGCTTGCAGCGGCCCCCTCCACTCGCGAGCCTAGCTGCAGAGAACTTCTAACTTGGGACCCCCGGGAGGAGGAGGAGCCGGCCGTGGATACCGCGGGGCTCTGTGCCTTCTACATGCGCCAGTGCCTGGGGTCTGAGCACTCCTGTGCGAGCCTGGCTCTTCAGCAGTGCCTGCAGCGCCGGCGGCGATGCGGTCAGTCTGGTTCTCCCAGGTCGGGGTAGGGGGCCGCCCCCCCCCCCTCGGACGACAGCTCAGACCTTTGTCCCACCCTCAGAGCTGCGGTCGCTGGCTCACACGCTGCTTGGCCTGCTGCGGGGCGCGCAAGAGCTGCTCGGTCCCCGGCCGGGGCTGCGACGTGGAGTCCCCGCGCCTGCTCGCTCCGCTCCGTCGCTCCGGGAATCTCCCGGCCACAATGACCGCGAACAGCGGTTGTACTCAGGTATCCCTAGGCCCTAGAGTCATAGAGTCGGGTTTCCTCGCCAAGGCGTGAACCCTAACCCCGTAGTCTTCCCCTAGGATCGCGAGTTGCAGGAACCTGGTTCCAGAAGCCAAAGCCAGAGCGGCGAGCGGAAACAAAGGGTAATGTCGCCCCCTGCGGGCCTTCTAGAGAGATGATGGACTGTCTACTAGAAAGCCCTTAAATGACAACAGAGAGGACCCACTGTCTCCCTCTCTTCCGAGAGAACAGATATCTTTTTAGGGAGATGTGGGACTGAGCCCTCGTTAGTGTCAGATAGAGACACTCTGCCTTGCATGACCACGAAATCTCTGCCAGCCTCAGTTTCCCCATCTGGAGCCCGCAAAGGATGCCGGCCCTGGGCTGCCCACCCCTAGCACTCTCTGCTGTTTTCTTTTAGTCTGGGGATCTCCCCTTCTTGCAGGCTGCCCTGGGTTGGAGCCTCTGCAACAGAAGTTGGCGGCCATTCAGCGAGCACATGCCTGGATCCTACAAATCCCAGCTGAGCAATTGGCCATGAACTTTCACGAGGTAGGTCCCCAGGCTGCCTAGGCTCCTTCACAGTGGCCTGGGAAGGCTCACCTGACAGGGCGATCCAGCTTTTGGGGGGTGGTGAGCTGGGATAACAGGTGGATTTGAAGGGGGGTAGAGGGGTAGGAGACAAAGGGCTCATGTGGATATCCACCTGATCAGGAAATTAGGGGGACTTTGGGTGGAGGAAGGAGGAGGGGCTAGGATCTAAGTGGGTTCCTAGGTTCCAGGAGGAGGGAATGACCTCTAGGTCAAGAACCTTCAGGAGTGGTTTTTGGGTCCTGACCTCCTCCCTCTGCAGGTGCTGGCAGACCTGGGCTCCAAGACAGTGACAGGACTCTTCAGAGCTTGGGTGAGGGTCAGCTTGAGGGACCAGCGTGTAGTCTTCAGCGGCCTGGTGGGCTTGGAGCCTTCTACACTGGCTCATAGTCTCCCTCGACTGCTAGTACAAGCTCTGAAGGCCTTCCGCTCAGCTTTCCAGACAGAAGGAGAACCCCAGGGACCCCGGATGGGTGTGGGACAAGGACAGAAGCCAGGAAAAGACCACCGCCAACTCCAGCCTCTGATTCCCTGAGCCAGGAAGCCCTGTGAAGGTCATACTGTCCCCAGGGTCTAAGGAGGTTATATGACAAACTCTCTATCCCAGTTGGTCTTGTATGTTCGGATAGACTGGGGGTCCTATACCTCACATGTCTTCCCAAATGTGTCACCAGACATTCACAGCTGCTTTAATAAATGTTATTTATAATCTACATTAAAATCTGGAGCTTTATTGGGATGGGAAGAGGGGGCGAAGGCCAGCCTCCAGAATCAGTTAACAGAGATGACAAAGAAGCTGGAAGGAGCCAGGAGTGGTGGCTCGTGCTTGCAGTTCTAGCACTCTGGAAATGGAAGCAGGAGGATTGCTGTGAGTGGGGAAGTACAAGCATAAGGATCTGAGTTCAGGTCCTCAGCACCCATGGGTGCAGCAGCACACCTATAACCCCAGCCCTGGATGAGGAGGGGGCAGTGGAGACAGACAGATCTCAGGAGTCCACTGGCCATTCTAGCTGTTCTAGGTGANCTCTAGGTTCAGGAAAGAGGTTCTGTCTGGAAAAATAAGGTGGAGGGGTGCAGTTGGATCCTGGCAAGCAGCTACAGGGCTTGAGTTCTTCTGTGGCTTCCTTGTCTCCCTCTCACTTCTGGAAACACGGCCTCTGGTGGGGCTGTCTCAAGTGGCTGATCAGTGACATGAAGGTGTGCAAGTCAACCATGCCAGGGGTAGTGAAGAACAAGGCTGTGCTCTTCTGCTTGAGTGAGGACAAGGACACTATCCCAGGGGAGGGCACAGAGATTAGGCAGGTGATGTGGGCCAAACCTATGACAAGATGCTGCCAGACCAGCACTGCCACTGTGCCCTCTATGGTGCAACCAATAAGACAACTGACAGCAAGAAAGACGATGTGCAGCTCCATCTTCTGTGTCCCTAAGCGTGTCCTCCACCCCTGCATATGAGCAAAATAATTCACATCAGCCCCAGAGATGCTATCAGGAAGTACATGGAGTACAACAAGTGAGTACAAAGATGTCAAGGACAGCTGCACCCTGGCAGATGACAGTGACAGTACTCCCGTCTCCCTGAGGGCAAGTCTTAGGAGCCACCTCCAACCCCCTGCTTAGAACAAAGAACAGCCTCAGAACTGCCCGGGTGGTTCCCTTCTTGCCATTGCCAGCCTATGGCATCCCTTCACCCCCCTGCCAAACAGTATTCCGGTGGCCTCCCACCATTCCTGATGGTTCTAGCTTTCGCAAACCACTTTCCTCACGATGCCCCAGGCACCCAATTTGAAGATGGGTTGTATTCTTTTATTCTTTTAGCATCT
>LZPO01008015.1:157225-176256 GCA_001675575.1 Neotoma lepida
TAGAGACCTAAATTCTTGCCTCCCCACCTAGACTCACTGGCCTTGTTACTCAGGTTTGCTGCCCCAGGTTGGGAGCTGGCTGCTGCAGTTCCACAGCTTACATCTATGTTCTGGCAGGAAAGGAGCCTGCCCTTTATTACTCCTTTTATCATGAAGCAAAGCTTCCTCACCAGTTCAGGTAGTGGCACAATTGTCTGGTATGTACAAAGCCCTGGGTTTGGGCTCCAGCACCACCCTGTCAAACCCAGCCTGGTAAACCTGGCAGTTGGAGGGCATGAGGCTCAGAAGCTCAACTTGTTCCTTAGCTACATAGCTGACTACATACATACTACACAAGACTGTGTCTCCAAAAGTTAATTAATTAAATACAAAAAAAGTAGGCTTTGAAAACATGGTGGGAGGCAAGTGAGATAGCTCAGTGAGCTTTTGCCACGAAAGCCCGGCAACCCAGGTTTGATTTCCCCCAAACCGGAATAAAAGCAGAATTGAGAACACATTCAAAATTGTTCTCTGGGCCAGGTGTGGTAGCCCACATCTTTAATCCCAGCACCTGGGAGGCAGAAGCAGATGAATCTTTGAGTTCAAGACCAGCCTGGTCTGCAGAGTAAGTTCGAGGACAGCCAGGACTAGCCAGAGAAACCCTGTCTCAAAAAACAAACAAACAAATGTTGCTTTCTGACCTACACACACACTACAGCCATAGCATGTGCAGGTTCCTCATACACATAACCACAATAATAATATAAACTTAAAAAAACCTTCCCATGAACCCCTGGAGCATCTTGTCTTAGGGTTTCTGTTGCTGTGATCAAACACCATGATCAAAAGCAGCTTGGAAAAATGGGTTTATTTCAGCTTACAGTTGTAGTCCATCATACAGGGAAGTCAGGCCGGGAACTCAAGGCAGGAACCTGGAGTCAGGAACTGAAACAGAGGCCATGGAGGAACACTGCTTACTGGGTTGTTTGTTCATAGCTTGCCCAGCTTGCTTTCTTATACAATTCAGAACCATCTACCCAGGGGTGGCATTTCGTTTCATGAGTGGGCTCACTCACATCCATCATTAACCAAGAAGATGTCCTATAGACTTATGTACAGGCAATCTGNATGGAGGCATTTCTCTACTGAGGGGTTCCTCGTCCCACATAATGCTAGCTTGTGTCAAGTTGACATGCAAACAACAACAACAAACCAGGCTCCTTTGTGAACCAATGTAGTCACTTAATGATTTGATCAATGAGATGTGAGCCATATCTGTAAGTTCAGAATCTTCGGATTGAGCCAGCCACAGACTGAAAATGTATGGATGAAAAATTCGTGCCTGGATTGTACACAGACTTTTTCTTGTTATTATTCATTGATCCATAAAGCATGACGAGCACTTGTGCAGTGTTGACACTGCATTACAATCTGACCCCCCGTGGGTACTGAGGAGGAGGTGTCACTAGTTAGCTTTTCCAGCCTTTGTCACAGGTGGTGGCAAGAAAGGAGCAGCTGGAATGAAGAGACCCACACATATGCTCCTCTCTTAGTTGGCTTTCCCTCTCCGCACTGGACTCTCCCAGGAGACTCTACCCTTCCTCAGTGTCTTGCCCTGCAGAGAATAACAAGCCGGCTCCCAGACCTCTCTCCCAGAGCACAGAGGGGAGGGGAAACAAGCAGAGTGACAGTCTTCATGGGTAGGGAGGCATCATGGTACACAGTACAGGGAAGGGGGCAGTCTTACACTCTCCCCTTTCTCTCCTGGACACTTGTGGCAAGGCAAGGGTGGATGGCACTACAGGAATGGCAGATGGTCACTGCTCACACCACTTCCTGGCTATAGGGACCATTGCTCATCTTTGGCAAAGGTGGGCCAGATGGGAGTTGAGTCAGAGACATTGATGTCCAAAAATAGAATGAAGGAAGTAACATTTGGGAGACAGCAGAGAGAGAGCAAATGAGAGGGCCAGAGGCTTCTGAAGGGGAAAGGAACCTCTGGCTTTGGACCCTCCAGGGAAAGAGTGTCTCCCAGGTGTTTAGGGAGTGAATCTTTGCAGGAAAACAGGAGCTTTCAGAGGAAAGGGACCCAGTGCAGATCTGGCACCAAGGACAAGCCACCCACAAGGTAATCCAGTGGAATAGGAGTCAATGTGGGAGATCGTGGAAGAAGACGGGTGCCGCCACCACTCCCTGCCCCCATCCATAGAGTCCTGGCGGGACGTGAGGGACTTGAGGCCCTCCAGGGGGCCAGCTTCTGAACTGGACTTCTCATTTCTAAAACACACTACACTGTCACATCTGGTAGGGTGGGAGATGTCTCCTAAGCATTCAGAGGTGTCCAGTGCTGCCTGGGGCAGCTCCCATGTGGTAGCACTTAAGGGCCAAATACTAATACACACTGACCAGACTGCTGGAATAGTCAGCCACATGACAGGTGACCCAAGTATTGACACAGCCAGCAGCAGTCTCCTGCTCCTAGAGCAGGTGACAAGCCTTAAAGTGAATGGGACTCCTTCCCCAGTCCTCCCTTCCCCTGTGCTCCCCTCCTCTGGCTCTTGGGGACTCATCCTAAAGTCTGGCCTGCCTGCCTGCCCCAGTGGCCCATGAGTCTCCCAAGCAGCTTGACACATCCCTGGGTCTCCCCAGCCTCACACAGGACCTGCCATTATTTGTCTGACAATTTTCTGAACTGACAAGCCACTGCTCACAGGTGGCCTAGTACAAGAACCCCCCACATTCCAGAGCCTTCTCAGCCTTCCTAATCCCAAAGCTTGCTGGGTCTGTGTCCTCTGTCTCAGGGCATGGGAGAAGCTGCCACAGCCCCCTTATTATCAATGCCATAGTCTTCCAATATGCATGCAGTCTTCTTCTCCAATCTGTGGCCTATGGGTCACAGGCCTCCCAAGATGCAGCCCTACACACTTGTGAATGAAAACAGGACATGACACTGTCAAAAGGTAGATACTCTGTAGGTGCTTCTTTCCTGTGTCTTGGTCCAGCGGACCAAGTGAGTGACCCACAAAGGCACTGGGCTACTGGGAGAGAGTTGAGATACTAAGTTAAAGTCACGGGGAATCCCGTGTATAAATCACACTACGAAACACCTTCACACCTCCCTGAGACAGAATGAGGGTACCTGATCAGCCACCACCAGTCTCCTCAGCACCATCTCCCCTCCCACCTCCATCTGTCCTTGGCCATTTGCTGGGTCTCCTAGCTGGAAAAATAGGGACAGGACTGAAGCCACTAAGTTTGAGGGTGGGCTGTCTCTGTTGAGACGGTTTTGAGAGTGTCCTGTCTCTGTTGGGACTATTCCATCCCTCTTTCCCTGGCTGGCCCAGGTAATCTGAGCCCAGATTGTACATATCCTGGAACAGCTGACAATGCTGTGGTCGGACAGCTGGTGGGGCCAGCTAGAGCTGGCAGGGATGGCTGGGATGGGAATGTAGACTGACACACGACACCCCAGCCCACCCTACCCCATCCCCCAGACCTAGAGAGCTACTGTCCCACCCATTGCTGAGCAGAGCTGAGGCATCATGCATGGAGACCAGGGACCTCAGCTCCTCCTGCCGCTGCTGGCTATCTGCCTAGGTGTGACATGAGGGGATTTGAGACCCAGGGTGGGGGGTGTGGAAGGAAAAGATCAGGAGTGCAAGGCTATAGGGGATGGAGGGACTGGGGGTTATCTGTGCTCTCCCTAGTCCCAGCATCCCAGGTCTCCACCTTGTCCCTCTGTGCTTCCCACTCCTCTAGGACGAATCTCCCTGTCTGTTGCAGGGGCCCAGAGCCTCAACCAAGAAGAGCGCCTGCTTGCTGACCTGATGCGGAACTACAACCCCCATCTTCGGCCTGCTGAGCATGACTCAGATGTAGTCAATGTCAGCCTGAAACTTACCCTGACCAACCTCATCTCCTTGGTGAGCTGTAGGAGGGGGAAACGATGGGCACCAGGCTCCTCGGGGAGGGGAGGTATAGGGGATTTAGCCCTGTCTTCTGTACCCCAGAATGAGCGAGAGGAGGCCCTCACAACCAACGTCTGGATAGAAATGGTAAGAAGCCACTGCTGTATCTTTCTGTTTATTTCGGTTGTCAACGTCCCCATCCCCCTTTCCTGTCCCCCCACCCTCTGCCCAACCTCTTGGGCCCCCCGGGCTGGCCTGCCATTCCCCAGCCCTGTGTAGACCAGGGCAGAGGCCCGGCAACTGCCTCTTCATCCGTAGCAGTGGTGTGACTATCGCCTGCGCTGGGACCCACAAGACTATGAAGGCCTGTGGATACTGAGGGTGCCATCCACCATGATCTGGCGGCCAGATATCGTGCTGGAGAACAAGTGAGGAGGGGCCTTGGACAGCAAATGAAGGATCAGGGTCCAGCAGGATGAGGAAAGTTGGAGAAAGAGAAAGAAGAGGACAGAGTGGTGCTGCAAGGTGCCGCGCTGAGGGTGGGACCCCAAGCATAGACGCTGGTCCAGGGCACCAGACTTGACTCGAGTCCTGACTTCCTGTAATGTGTTAGCTATCTGGATGGGCTTCTTCCAGCCCTGCAATCTGAGCCAGTTTTAACAACCTGAGAAAACGGTGAGAGGTCATCATGACACACAAAAAATGGTTCGTTCAAGGTCAGGTACTCTGCAAGAGCTTGATAGTGTTAGCTATTTTGCCATTGCTGTAGTTATTAACACTGAGAAAGAGAAGCCGGGACTATAAGGTGATTGTGGGGGCTCTGTCTCTCCCAGACCTCTGTACTCATATCAGGTCCAGAGCAGAGATGACCTGGAGGTTGCTGGGGTGGTACATGAGTGATACTAGATGAGGGTCCATCAGGAATGTGGCAGTCTGGGGGACTAGTGCCTGCAGATCCCATCCACGCAAGGCAGAGAGCTAGTCTGGGGCTGTAGGATCTCTGCCACAGCTCTGTACACTGGCCTATGCACACAGTGTGGACGGTGTCTTCGAGGTGGCCCTCTACTGCAACGTGCTCGTGTCCCCTGACGGTTGTATCTACTGGCTGCCGCCTGCCATCTTCCGTTCCTCCTGCTCCATCTCTGTCACCTACTTCCCCTTCGACTGGCAGAACTGCTCACTCGTCTTCCAGTGAGACCACTGATGGCATGGGGGAGCTTCAGGGAGCTAGCTGCTCTAGCAGGGGACTACTGGGTAGAGGTGGGGGACCAGCATCAGAGGCACCTCAAGGCCGGGTGGCCTGGATCCATCACCTGTACCTATTCAGGTGGTGACACCTGAACGTGATCTCCTGCTAAGTCCTCTCACCCACCCTCTTTCATTGCTCCAGTTTCCTGCCTCTGTCCCAAGGGGGGACACTAATGTCTGGAATGTGTGGGTAAGAACACCCAGGCATACCTGCATACACATAGAACCATAGACAGGTGGGTTGTTTTGGAAAAGAGAAGCTGGCCAAAGCCAGCATGTGACCTGAGCCACACCTGGGACCTCTGGGTCTTGATTCCCTCATCTGTAAGCAGTAACTGGGGTCTTGGGAAGAATGGCAGGACTCCAAGAGGTCTTGGGAAGTTGGTAGGACCCCGAGGGTCCTCTTATGAGAGGCTTGCATTTCTACCCTATGGTCTTTGGTGGCAGTAGGAGGGACAGAGAGGCCCTGAGCCCTTTGGCCAGGAAGTAGCGTTGGGCTACTTCTGTGTTCCCTTGCATGCTCCCACTAGGGCCTGATGGAGAACTCAAGAGTGTGACACTGTATATGTCAAAGCCCAATGCCCACAGCTTCCTTTAGACAACTGTGTCTGTGACCTCATGAGCAGGTCTCCCTTTCCTCTTTCCACTCCTGACCCACAGGTCCCAGACTTACAGCACCAGTGAGATCAACTTGCAGCTGAGCCAGGAAGATGGACAAGTCAGTGAATGGATCTTCATTGATCCTGAGGCTTTCACAGGTAAGCCCATCCCCATCTGGGAACCCCTGCCAGACCAAGGCCATGCCCTCCCACACACCTCCCACACACCTCAAGATGAAAACTGCAGTGTATCATAGAATATGGCTTTCAAAAGATCCCATCAGAAAGCCAGGAATGGTGGCACCTGTATGTGATCCCAGCCCTCCAGAGGATTGAAAGTTTGAGACTAGCCTAGGCTCCACAGTGAGACCACCTTTAATGAGAAAGGCAGAAGAGCTTAGAAGATGGCTCTGTGGAGTAAAGCACTTACCGCACATATATGAAGACCAGAATTCTGGTGCCCAGAGCCCACATGAATGCCGGTTAGAAGTGGCAGCCAGTAATCCCAGCACAAGGCAGGCAGAAACAAGGGATTCCCAGAGCAAGGCTCTGGATTCAAGTGACAGATTTCGTCTCAGTATAAAAAGTAAAGAGTGATTGAGGAAGACACTTGACATCAACCCCTGGCTTCCATATATATATACACATACAAACACACGAATGCACCCACACATACACATGCACCTACACTCATGTGAGTGTATACATACATGTGCACACACATGCATGCACATATATATACCACATATTCATGTACAATGGATCCGGTGAAGTTCTGACTTTTCCTACAATAATTACTCTAATTTTAGGAGGGGGAATCAATATTCAATCTCCCATCCCACTTGTGTCCCTGTGACTGGTGCTCACTAAGGTATGAGATGCCCATGACTTGGTTGTCCAAGTCATACATTTACCCAGGTCACATCCCCTGTGCTCACCACAGAGAATGGAGAATGGGCCATCCGGCATCGACCAGCCAAGATGCTGCTGGACTCTGTGGCACCCTCAGAGGAGGCAGGCCACCAAAAGGTGGTTTTCTACCTGCTCATCCAGCGCAAGCCCCTCTTCTATGTCATCAACATCATCGCCCCCTGTGTGCTCATCTCCTCTGTCGCCATCCTCATCTACTTCCTTCCTGCCAAGGGTACCTGGGCCTGTGGGAAGGCAGCAGCACATAGGCCCGTGGGGGAGGCCAGGCCTGATCATGGCACAGGGTGGCACCATAATCCTAGGACAGGGTAGTGGGTAGCGGGCTCCCTGTAGGATAAGGGAGTTCCTCAGGGTGTGTGTGTGGGGACCTGCTCTGAGGGCATCTTGGTCATGGGCAGCGGGCGGCCAGAAATGCACAGTGGCCATCAACGTGCTCCTGGCCCAGACTGTCTTCCTTTTCCTCGTGGCCAAGAAGGTGCCTGAGACCTCCCAGGATGTGCCGCTCATCAGCAAGTAAGGCCAGTCCTCACACCTGCTTCCTGCCCATGGTGATCCATGAAGGGGGTGGAGCCCATGGCCTTGTTAAGCAAGTGTTCTACCAGTGGGCTATATCCCCAATACCCCTGTTCCCTTCTTGAGGCATTTGTCATGACCTTTTGCCAGAGAACCTGAGGGAAACAGGGTGGGTGGCGCCTGGGTGTGAGGTGCCCAAGGGACACCCAGCCTCCTGCTTGCCTGACCCTGGACAGGTACCTGACCTTCCTCATGGTGGTGACCATCCTCATCGTCGTGAACTCTGTGGTCGTCCTCAATGTGTCCCTGCGGTCCCCACACACACACTCCATGGCTCGGGGGGTCCNCAAGGCAAGGCACTTCCCTGTCCACTTGGGCATCCATCTGTCCTTCCCAATCACGTGACTCCTTCCACATTCCTGTCCCTACAAATTCAGCAGCAAATCTATGCCTTACATATCTTCAGGCCTAAAGTGGGCAAATGATAATATCAGTGCCCAGGGATATATTAAATGTTCTAACTTCTTTAACATTCATAAAGTCCTATTGGTGTATGGTCTCCATTAAGCAGATAGGGAAACAGAGACACAAAGAGGTTGAGCAGCTTACCCAATATTACCCAGTTCCCAGAAAGCAGAGAGAGGATTCTGTCCCAGCTGTCTGTATGCTCTGCAGCCCACTGGAGCAGATAGCTGAGAATCGTGTTACAAATGTCCCTAGGTACATCCCAGTAGTCTAGTGTAGCAGGAGGCAGAGGGTAAGAGTCTATTTGTTTGAAAATAGTGCCTTGGTGATTCTAAAGGTCACAAAAGCTTAGAGCTCAGGTTCTGTGTCCAGGAGAAAGTAGTCAAGCTGTACTAAGCCCCAGCTGCTGCCCCTAAGGCATTGCCTTCATGCCCATCTCCTGCATGTGTTCTCAAGCTTGTCCTGGCTGTCCAAGCAGGACCTACCAGAGCAACCCCTCCACAGGTGTTCCTGAGGCTCCTGCCCCAGCTATTGCGGATGCATGTTCGCCCACTGGCTCCTGCTGCTGTCCAGGATGCCCGGTTGCGGCTCGAGAATGGCTCCTCCTCAGGGTGGCCCATCGCGACTCGGGAGGAGGGGGGCCTCTATCTCCCCCGCAGTGAACTCCTCTTCAGACAGAGGCAGCACGATGGATTGGTGCAGGCAGCACTGGAGAAGCTAGGTGAGGCCCAAGGGGTGACACTGGTGACAGTTCTGTCCAGTTAGTGCATATGGAACTGGACACAGCAGATAAGTGCTGGGTAAGTGTCAAGTTGGAGAGAGGGGCCAGGTCTCTGGGGAGAAACCAGATCCCTGCTAGCTTTCTTCCACTGCCTATTTCCCCATCAGAAAATGGTCCAGAAATGAGGCAGAGCCAGGAGTTCTGTGGCAGCCTGAAGCAAGCCTCCCCAGCCATCCAGGCCTGCGTGGATGCCTGTAACCTCATGGCCCGTGCCCGGCACCAGCAGAGTCACTTTGACAGTGTAAGCTGGGGCAGGGTGGGCAAGTACTCTAGTGTAGTATGGGGACAGGATGAATGGGTGTCCAGCTTAGGTTTGGGTATGAAAAAAGCAGAGCTGGGAAGTGGGGGAAGGAGGAGCGACCACTGGGATAGAGACCATGAAAGAAGACAGGTGGGTACTTAAGACAGAGGTGAAATGGCTGAAGAACAGAGAATGGAGACCAGCTGTGGACCTAACAGTGAAAGAGGGAGCCAGGCTAGATGCTGCCCCCATCACACCTCTACCCCACAATGTGTTGTTGCCCTCAGGGGAATGAGGAGTGGTTCCTGGTGGGTCGAGTGCTGGACCGTGTCTGTTTCCTAGCCATGCTCTCCCTCTTCATCTGTGGCACTGCTGGCATCTTCCTCATGGCCCACTATAATCGGGTGCCTGACTTGCCATTCCCTGGAGACCCCCGCCCCTACCTACCTTTGCCAGACTGAGCTAACCATCACTCCTGGGCCCTGGAGTCAGTATGCTGTCCATGGAGCTGTATTCTGTGTTGGGATCTTGAGTGTGCTCCTTGGGAAGTACCCATATGTCCCTGGGAAGAGAGAGAGAAATAAAGAGACAGAGGGGGAGTTCTGGAGTGGTTGGTGATGGATATGGTCGTTCATGACTTTGGGACCTGCGTCACGTGGCAANGGCTGGCTCCTACTGACACCAGTCTTACACTTCCTACATTTCTCTCACTTCAGCAGAGCATTACTGACTCCCAGTCACTTTGAAGCCCTAAGGACTCTGCTTTTCATAATGCCCTTGGCTGGGTAAGGTCATATCTTTTGAGGCCTGAGAACAATTCCTCCTGACTTTTTGTAAGAAGTATATTTATAATTTTTAACTAGATGTATGTGCCTGGAGTAGGTTATGTGCACATTAGTGAGGGTGCCCACTGGAGGCCAGCAGAGAGTATTAGAACCCTGGAGTTGGAGTTACAGGTGGCAGTGAGCAACCAGACAACGGGTGCTGGGAACTGAGCTCATGTCCTCTACAAAAGCAAGTGCTCTTAACCACTGAGCCACCTCTCCAGCTCCAGTATCTTCCCTTTTGTGAATTTCTCTGGAAGGTTGGTAGGAGATGTGGGACCTTTCTTAGAAGAAGAATGCTGCTGGTGGTGGTGCACACCTTTAATCCCAACACTAGAGGGCAGAGGCAGGCCGATCTCTGTGAGTCNGAGGCCAGCCTGGTCTACAAAGTGAGTTCGAGGCCAGCCAGGGCTGTTAAACAGAGAAATCCTGTCTCAACCCTCCCCCTAAAAGAAGAAGAGAACCAGAGCGGGTGTGGTGGAGTACGCCTTTAATCCTGAGCACTAGGGAGACAGAGAAAGCCAATCACTGTGAGTCTGAGGCCAGCCAGGGCTACATAATGATACTCTGTCTCAAAAAAGAGGAGAAGGTAAGGGAGGTGAAGATACCTCAATGGTTAAGAACACCAGATATTTTCCCAAGGGATCTGGGTTTGATTTCCAGCACCCACATGGCAGCTTACAGCCACCTGCAACTCCAGTTCCAGGGGACCTAACACTCTCTTCTGGCTTCTGCAAAACACACATTGGCATGGAGCACAGATGTATGCACAGGCAAAACACTCATATACATAAAATGAAAATAATCTTTTTTAAAAAGGTACTAGGAACAAGAGGTGTGGAGTGTAAGTGTGGAGTATGGCTTTTTTGAGGTCAAGATCTAAAAAAGTGTAAACCATTTCAGCTACCTGTTTGTCTTCTGGGTACCACAGCCTCAAATACATACTTTCAGTGATACTTTTCCATACATTTGATGCAATACTCCTCCCCCACCCCCCATGGGTCACAAAAAAATTCTTAAGTTTTATCATCTTTTTCCATTGTTAGAAGTTCTTCACATTATGGACAGGCAAGACCCACATTTCACACGAGCAAGCTGGGGTTCAGAATAAGAGGAACTCCCTAGAACACTCCTTTAGGGTCCCAATTCCCATCTCTGACTCAATCTCAGACACTGTAAGGAAGATTCCTAGCCCTGCAAATGCATCTTTCTTTCCCTCTCTTCTTAAAAGCCAGGGTGCTTGCAGAGCTAGGACAGGGCTGGGCCTGACAGGAGCGCTCCCTCAGCTTCCCTTGCACAACTATCAGGAACTAGGATGATCCCTTGAGGTGTAACTGGTGAGAAAAACATGGCCTTGATGGGTGACCAGGGGGCAACCATTGGCCAGTCCAGGGAGACTGTTTCCTCACCTGTAAACGCAGGCATAAACATCAACTTCTGCCTCTCCTCACTCTAACAATGGAACATGCTCATCAAATGCATCAGGGAAGATGCAAAGCTGGTTGGAGATCCGTCACCAACTAGGGAATTTATTTACTACTGTGATCTGTTTGGGACGGTCGTTAAGAGTGTGGGGGTAAAGATTGCAGTTGAGGAGGCAATTTGATAAATGAGACCATCTTGGTTCTCAGTAAATAGTTAAGTTTGTCACCTGGTGCGACTTTTTGCCCCCCTTACCCAAGGTAGGGAAGGTCTCATGTATCCCTGGCTGGCCTCGAACTCACTATGTTGGTCAGGCTGGTCTGGATCTTCCTGCCTCCACTTCCCAAGAGCCAGGATAACGAATCTGTTTGGAGTACTTCGCGTCCTCTACAGACACCAAAGGCAAAGGATCAGCTCTGAGAGATGAACACTTGGTACCATTTACTGAGGGTTACTGTGCTGACATTTCCCCTGGAATCCACGGGGAGGTTAAAGCAGATGGCCGGCTGCGTAGACTAGTGCTCAGTACCTCACGAAGGCGACTACGGGCGAGCCGGCTGAGACAACGCCGACCGCGACTGGCGCAGGGACTGGGCCGCCCTTCAGGGAAAGAGGCCCCGCACCCGGCCCGCGCGCCAACGTTCCGCCAAGCGTCTCGCCAACCGGAAGTAGCCGGGCCCTTGACGAAAGGACCGGGCAGAGCGGAAGTCACTCCGTGAGGCAGTGGCGACAGCGGCGGCAAGAGGATGAACAACAAGTTCGACGCGTGAGTGGCGCGTGGCCGCCCCCGGGGCCCCTTCCCCCAACCGTCCCCCGGGACCGCTCCCGCCGGGGCCAGGCGCGCACTCAGCCGAGCCGCTCGCTCCCGGGCCGCCGCGGCCCGAGCCTCCCTGCGCCCGCGGGCCCGACGGGGCCGGGAGAGCGCGGCCGAGGTCGCCGGGACCCCTGAAGCCGCTGGACCCCGGCGCGGCGCGGGCCCGGGGAGGGGAGGCCGCACCGCCCGGAAGGAGATTTTCGGACGCCCCGCCCTGGTGGGTGCGGGCTGCCGGCGGCGTGGAGGGGCGGGACCTCGGCGCTTCGGGTGTTTCCGCAGCCTTGCTGCCTTCTGTCTGAACGCGACTTCCCTCCCGCACTCGCTCTGCGTCCTGGGAAGGTCACCTCTCCCTTCTGAACCTCGGTTTTGTCTTCTGCAAGCGGGGACGGTAACAGAGCCCGTGTCGTAGCGTTGGGCAGCTGCGATGAGGTAATGGGGCAGCCGCGATGAGTACTGTGGCCTCTCGAGTAGGGAATGCTTTTCATCTAACTCAGATTCTTCCTGCTTCCTCTCCAACACCCCCCACCCCGTTCCTGTCTTCCAACTCTTAGTGGCTGCCCACTCCTGCATTCTTTCCAAGCACCCACTCTCATCCCTAATTCCAGCTTCGAACAGTTGGGAAGTACGGAGAAGAAATATAAAAAAAAGTGTTTGAGGGGGGAGGCATTCCCCTCTCAACGATTGTATCTTTTTGCGTTTAAAAATAATTTTCATTTCAATTAACAGCACTTAAATCAGTATTTCACAAGAATTGTATCTTTCAGTAGTGCTCCCTCCTTTCTCTTGTTTATAGTAATCTAGTCTGTCTCCTCATTCAAAGACCTACATTTTTTAGTTCTAGGCCCACCAAATGTTTGCCAGTACTAAAGTTTTCCAGTCTGAACTATTTATTGCTCTGACCTCCCTAGTGGTTACAACCGGGCTGCAAGGATCAGAGCACACTCTACAATGCTTAGAGGTACTTGTGTAAAATGCTGATAATGATGTGTGAGGGTAGAAGTGGAACCACCAATAAATAAGGTGGTGAAGCTGCAGGTTTTTCTGATGTGTAGACTCAAGAAGTACTGGGATTCCAGCCGTCAAGGTAGCTCTTCGCAGGCAGAGTGAACTCCGCTTCTTGAGAAAAGCAAATGTCTTCTCCATCTTGCTGTTTGCTGAGCCCAGCAGGACAGCAACCCCCTTGGCCTCCCATCCTAAGCCCTGCAATACTAGCTCCAGATCTGTAGCTCTACCACCCTTCCTCTTTATCTGAACAAATCAAACTGCATCCCAAGGAGATAGGTTTTGGGTCATCTATCTCAAATAAGGGTACTTACAATAGCCATTGTCTTAGACACTGTTCTATTGCTGTGAAGAGACACCATGACCAAGACAACTCTGTTTTTTGGTTTTTTGAGACAAGGTTTTTCCAAATAACAGCCTTGGCTGTCCTGGAACTCACTGTATAGACCAGGCTGGCCTAGAACTCACAGAGATCCCCCTGCCTCTGCCTCCTGAGTGCTGAGATTAAAAGCGTGTACCACCACCACCTGGCCCAAGACAACTCTTAAGACTCAGACTGATTCCTGCAAAAAGGCTACACCTCTTAATCCTTTCAAACAGTTCCCCTCCCTGGTGACAAAGCGTTCAGATATGTGAGCCTGTGGACCGTTCTCATGCTAACCTGCACAGCCACCCACGGCATCTCTCTAGCTACTTCTTTTTTTAACTTTTTTAGGTGAGCATGAAGTAGCAGGTTCTGTTATGACACCTTTATACTTATGTTTCGTTACTTCGTTCTCATTCTTTCCTGTCCCCCACTGTGCTCCCCCATGCTCCCTCTCCTCTAGCTGATTCCCTTCTAGTTGGTTCCCCCCCTTCTGCTTTCCTATTATATTGCCCTCTATTTCCCACTATCTTCTTTATAACAACTCTGCAAAAGAGACCTTTTCTTACAGTTAAGGGAAATGAGGCTCTTCAAGGCTAAGTAACTAGTGTAAGATAGCCTAAAGGGCCAGCTCAGGTTTGCTCTTCAACTTTGTTCATGAGTACCTTTATCAACATTTTGCTGGGTGGTTTTAATTACTTGTAACTATTAGCTGTTGTAAGGAGTAGGGTCTTTTAATGCCTGCCTTCTAACTTTGCAGAAAAAAAAAAAAGCTTGGTTTCATTTGAAATTAGCAATTAACAATCATACCCTTGCCCCTAGTTTTGGTTTTGTCTTTTTGGGTTTTCATGTGAAAACCCTGCAGTTTGTAGACTATTGTTCCATGTTTGGAGTCTGCACTCTTCATCACATCTCCCGGAATTTTCCAGAATCATTCTCGAAGTACAGTCTCTAGTGAGTGCAATCGTATGATCTGATGGACACAGATTAACAAGGAGCTCTGACCTTTAAAACGTGGGCTCTGCTTCTGTGAGTGTGACCAAAGTTGGTAATGGCTTTAGAAGGGTGGTCGTTGGACTCACCAGTTCTCTACATCTAGTTGCTTTTCTTGTTATTAAGATGCTCTCTCAAGAACTACAGTACCAGCTATGAGAAACTTGGTGTCGGATCCTGCATTTTTGGAGACCAGGCTTGGTTCCATCATTAGCTTTTGGCCTATTCTTAAGTGTTTCTAAGCCACCCAATTTGATATCATTTTGATTTTGGAGATCCATTAATTACATGTTTGTTTTATATTTGTGTCTGATGCTAGAGATATAGTGGAGAATTAGATCAAGTTCCTGCCTGCACAAAATTAGCCTTGTTCAGAAGGTGTTGGGAAATATCTGGACAGAAGCTTGGAAAGCTAACCCAAGTGTCACTTAATCTGGACATAAATTGGGCAGCTTGAGTCTGTGGAGTGCTGCTGTTTTAGTGTGACTGTACCTTCGGTCAAATCCAGCTTCAAGTCTGGGAGAGCAGCTTCTGAAAAGTAGGTTGTAAAACTTTTGCCTTAGGTGTGTAGATGCAGGAGCAGGTTAACTTCTCCTTCAAGAAATAAAAGCAGGCCAGGCGTAGTGGTGCACACCTTTGATCCCAGCACTCAGAGGCAGAGGCAGGTGTATCTCGGTGAGTTCTAGGACAGCCTGGTCTACATAGTGAGTTCTAGGATAGCCATGACTACATAGACCCTGTCTCATAAAACAAAAAAAGGAAAATGAAGAAAGAAAAGCGCTGGAGCTGCTTCTGTCATGCATTGGTAGAACCCTTGCCTCCCATGAAGGAGGTGCAGGCTTCTGCCACCAGCATCACCAAAACTAAAACAAAGGCCAGAGTGTGAGGACACCAAATGAAGTCCATTTAAGGTTTGCTGGCTTCAAAAGGAGTCCAAGATGGCTTTGGACTGATAAGAGCATTGTATTTTTCTCTGCCTTAAGTGTTTCTGTTTTCTTTTTGTTTCCTAGTAATGACTGAAGGAAAAACCATTAAAAAGGAAAAGAACATAACATTTTTCTTGGGGCTGGCAAAAAAGGGAGATCCTAGGTGACTGTTGTTCTTCAACCAAAACCTAATGAAGGGACCTCAAAGGTTATAGTAGGGATTAGGAGTTGAAAAGAAAACAAAAGGGCATGTATCTCTAGGGTGTGCCCACAGAAGAGTTGTTTGGGGCTGAGCAGTAGAAAAATCCATGAGATGTTCTTGATCAGAAGACAGAAACATTGGCCTTGACAGTACAGCTAGGACAAATATAGATGTTTGTATTGTTAAGAGCAGAAGAGGGGAGTTTGACTTAACCTGTGTTGGGAGAGAGTAGGGAAGGTGTCCAAGAGAAAGTGAATCCTGAAGAGCAGTAAACCAGGATGGAGGCATGACTACATGCTGAATATGGTAGGGGTGGGCAGAGATTGGGGAACTGCATTTTTTAGGTGGACACAGCAGGAATGGAAGAGCTTCATTGGGAACAGGCAGGAGATGCTTTGGGACATGGAAACAGAATGGGCCTTTGCACCAAGTTAAGGCTTTGCATGCCTTATCTCCACACTTCTTTGGGGACAGGCACTCTGGTAGCCAGTGAGATACTTGGTAAATGTTGGTAATTTTTAATCCACGGGGCTTGTGTCCAAGTCAGGCTTATTTTGAAAAGAGCTAAACAATACAAGTTTAATCAAGGGGAAAGAAGTTTTATAAGCACTGATGACGCCTCTGATAAGCCAGACAGATGGCAGCGTCACCACACCTCCTCTCACAGCTGTTCTCATCAGTTCTTCTCTCCATTCTCCTTCTCTGAACTGGCTGTCCTTTTTGCTCTGAGTCTTGATTCTTTCATGGACCTTCTGAATCCTTGGTCTTTGCTCTCTTTGATGAAATCAGTGTAGAGAGGAATCTGTATTTTGAAGAAGGTTCTGAGGCATAAGTTATTAGGCAGATTGAACTGCCCTTTTTTCCCTATGCCTGACCTCGTTGGGTCTTGACCAGGGTGGAGATAGGGAGGTCTGTATCACAGGGAATGGCCACTTGAGTATCTCTACAATATGGCTGCCACATGGGCAGAGCAGGCACTCCAACACATGACGAGCTCATCCTACTATTTAGAGGGACATTAAAGATTTGTAGACAAGAAAAATTCAAACAAAAAAAAAAACCTACCACTTTCTAAATGCACAATGCTCTACGCCATGTTTTGTGTGTCTGTGTAAGGATGATGTCTGAGTTATAAAAGGTGTTTCTGGTACCCATCTTGAAAATATCTAATTCTGTTTGTGTGTATATACTGTCATAGAGCCAAAAGATGATTCTGGAGAAAACTATGGGTGAATTGTCTAATTCTAGAGTGAATGCCATTCTCTTTGTGGGTTTTGTTTTGTTTTTTGTTTTTGTTTTGTGTGTGTGTATATGTGTGTGTGTGTGTGTGCTGTCTCTTATACACATCTAGATGTGTATAAGAGACAGGTGTGTGTGTGTGTGTGTGTGTGTGTGTGGTGTTTTTGTTTTCGAGACAGAGTTTCTCTGTATAGCTGTCCTGGAACTCATTTTGTAGTCTAGGAGGGCTTTGAACTCAGAGATCTGCCTGCCTCTGCCTCACTAGTGCTGAAATGAAAGGTGTGTGCCACCACCGCCCAGCTATGAATGCTATTCTTTCTCCCTCGCTTTTTAATCTTTAGGTATGTGTAGAGGTCAGAGGACAACTTAGCAGGAGTAGATTCTCATTCTAGCATGTGGGTTACAGGGATTGAATTCAGGTCTGCACGCTTGGCTGCAAGCGCCCTTACCCACTGAGCCATCATACCAGATTGAACAAATGGCACTCTTGTCTTTGTGCACTAACCTGTTTGTTTTTGTCTGCATCTGGTGGGTCTTAGGTGGTTTCACATTTGACTCTCCTTTGAAATAAGAATACATCCATTCCTCCTTGTATTTTTCCTTCTCATTTAACCTTTATTCAGTGTCATCTTCTTTGGAGTACCAATGATACTGAGATGGTATATGATACTGCTCTGAAGAAACCCTCTGACTCAGGCTGGAGAGATGACTTAGAAGTTAAGAGCACTGGCTGCTCTTCCAGAGGTCCTGAGTTCAATTCCCAGCAACCACATGGTGGCTCACAACCATCTGTAATGAGATCTGATGCCCTCTTCTGGTGTGCATGAAGACAGAGCATTCATGTACATAAAATAAATAAATAAATCTTTAGAAACCCTCTGACTTGAGGAAGAAACAGGCAGGGAAGGATGGCACCTTGCNCTGGAGGCGAGGTGTTTGCCAGAGGGAAGAGTTGCTGGGGAGGAGAGGAGTATGGCACTGGACAGGACTCAACTTCTAAAGTCTTCTGAAAAACACTTGGTATTGTGTTTTATTCTAGAGGATAGGTAATAAGGAAGCTGACATTGAGAGTCTTAAGAGTACAGGTTAAATAACAGATTCACATTTAGAAAAGTGTAGAGGATGGATGGAGAGGAGAGATTTGTGACAGATCCATTTAGAGATTGATCATGAATGAGATGGCTGGAGATGAGAGTTGATCTAAAGTGTAGAGGGAGGACCACTAGGAGAGAGGTAGGAAGGAGAGGATGTAGCAATAGATAGAGATGGATGAGTTTCTAACTTTCAGATGTCAAAGGAATTTTTAGTCCAGAAATTCTCATTACTGGCTTATTTTTGACAACAAAAACCACCTTTTTAACTGCTTTGTTATTCTACTGATGGGAGACTGAAAGACTGATGGCTGGAGATCACAGGTTAGCTAAGTTAATCGTAGTTATTACTTAGTTCTCCTGGTTTGATTTCCCTTTTGCCCTTTTCACAGATATATCTCATGGCCTGTGATTTGAGTGACTTTGGGCTAGTTATATGGTAGTTCTGTTACCTTATAGTTTTGTTAGGTAACAAGAATAGTTTAGTCTTAGAATGACATTATTTTGCTTTTCCACTTAGCTTAAAAGATGATGACAGTGGAGACCACGATCAGAATGAAGAAAACAGCACACAGAAAGATGGTGAGAAGGAAAAAACGGAACGAGACAAGAGCCAGAGCAGCGGCAAGAGGAAGGTATGTTTTGGGTTATAATCCAGGTTGTAAGCCTTGGTTGTCTTGTGGAGTCTGTTTATCTGAAGATAGCAGATTAACTTGATGGCACGTACTCTTTTGAAATATCTAATTTGTTCTAAAAACAAAAGGTTGAGGAGGGCTGGAGAGACTTCTTCCTTCCACGTGTTCTTGTGCACACACTCATGAACACTTGACACCAAAAGAGTCTAGGGATACCGCTTCATGGGAGGGTATAAGGCTTTGGGTTCAGTCTAGCACTGAACAAAAAGGGAAAAGGTATGGAGAGGGAGGAACAGGATAAAAAAGAGTGCGTGGGTCACTGGGTATGACCAAAGCCTGGTGGATTTGTGTGTGGAAATGTCACAGATCCTTAGTATGCATTTATAATTACAAGTTTTAAAAATAGTGGAATGACTAGAGTTCATTTTGGAACTTAGAACTTCCTCTTGTTGTGAGGTCTTGCTTTATAGTAGCCTCACGTGAGATGGAGGGGGTCAAAGTTCTCAACTGAACAAGTCTATTCAGTAATTCAGTCCCACACGTTCCTATTTTAGACTCTTCAGTCAACAGTAGTACACACTGAAAAGTGGCTTGGGGTAGAGAGAATTTAGGGAATGAAAGATAGATGGATCAAATTTTTTAATATTATAGCTCTATTTATTTGATAATCCTGAATACCTGACAAATATAAGCATTTTTTGCTAGGTGGTAAGAAGTCACAAAAGTATGGGCGGTGATAGTACACACTTTTAATCCCAACACTCAGGAGGCAGAGTCAGGCAGATCTCTGTGAGTTTGAGGCCAGCCTGGGCTACAGAGAGAGTTCCAGGATAGCCAGGACTACACAGAGAAACC